>JAOTRH010034541.1:0-20731 GCA_034768845.1 Heliamphora exappendiculata
CTCATAAAGATTCTCATAAAATAAAAAACTAATTTTATTAAAAATAAAATTAAATACTAAAAATATAGTTTTCAGTATACCAATCCTAACAGAAGATACATCCGAGCTTAAACTTTTTACTACACTTAAAGAAGTATTGAGCACTCTTCAACTTTGTATTGGTGATATAAGATGGTAAGGATATGACAATTGCTCTAATATGAAAGAAAAAAATAAAAGTGTAAAGAAAAAGCTACTTGAAATAAATCATAGAGCATTTTACACACCTTGTGGTTGTCATAGCCTTAATCTTGCACTTTGTGATATGGCTAATTCTTGTTTTAGAGTTCTATCTTTTTTTGGAGTGGTGCAACGTATATATGTATTGTTTTCATCTTTTACAAAGCGGTGAAAAGTTTTAAAATATAATGTAGAAGGGCTCACTCTAAAGCCATTGTCACAAACACGTTCGAAAAGTCGTGTTGAAAGTGTTAAAGCAATAAGTTATCAAACTCCACAAATAAGAGATGTTTTAATTCACTTGGCAAATACTAGTGAAGATCCCAAAACAAATAGTGAAGCAGAATCTCTGGTAACACATGAAATTGGGAATTTTGAGTTCTTGGTTGGTATGATTGTTTGGCACAATTTGTTATTTGCGGTTAATTCTGTGACCAAAATTTTTTAAAGTGAAGACATGCATATATATGTGGCTATAGATCAGTTAAAAGAGCTTATCACTTTTCTTGAAAAGTGTAGGGAACTGGATTTATGGACGTTGTGATTGAGGCAAAAGAAGTTACAACTGCAATAGAAGTTGAACCTGTATTTCGTGAAAAACGCACTATTTGCAGAAAGAGACATTTTAATGAGAATGTTGGTGAAGATGAGACACAATCAACTGAAGAATCCTTTAGAGTTAATTACTTCATAGATCAAGCTCTTTCTTCACTTAAATGCAAGTTCGAGCAATTTCAAGATTATGAGAAAACTTTTAGATTTATGTTTGATTGGAATAAGTTGAATTCTGGCAACGATGAATGTTTGAAGACATATTGCACAAATCTTGAAGATTCTTTGAATCATGATGGAATTTCTGATATTGATGGGGGAGATTTATTTTCTGAATTGAAGATCTTGAAAGAAATTCTACCAAAAGAAACAAATAAACCAATTGAAGTTCTGAATTATTTGAACCAAATTGATGGTTGTTTTTCAAACACATGGATTGCGTATAGGATATTGTTAACTATACCTATTACAGTTGCATCAGGAAAAAGAAGCTTTTCAAAGTTAAAGTTGAACAAATCTTATCTTCGATCAACTATGTTACAAGAAAGACTGAATGAATTGGCAATGTTGTCTATTAAAAAAGATATGATAGATAAGCTTGACTATGAAACATTAATTAGTAATTTTGCGGTAAAAAATGCCAGAAGGATAGTATTTAAGTGATTATTTGCTATTATGGGTTCAATTTGTTTATTTTATTGTGAATTATAACTTTTTCTTTTGTTTGGTATTATTTTAATTGTAATTTAAATATTGGTAACATATGAATTAGTATGGCAGTTGTATCATATTAAATTTTTATAATAATTCTTTTTTAAAATTTACAAATATAAAAATATATAAGGTTCTTTTTTAAGTATCTGTTTAGGGCCTCGATTGGTCAGAGCCGCCCTGTTTTGAGCCACACTTTCTCAATTTTATTGTTCGAACCGCAACATCATAATTGCTGGGACCTGACATTTTGTCTTCCTTTTTTTGGTGTTTAAGCTTTGTTATAATTCCACAGCTTATTTAATATTTAATAAAAAAATAAGATATTATTATTATTATTATTTATTCCCGGCACACTATTAATTATAAGAGGAAAGATTTAATTACGAAATATTGAAGACTTAACAAACTTGGCTCATGAGTTCTTGACATAAATGCTACGTCAGTTATGCTTTAGAAAGCTTCGTGAAGGCCGAAACTTGGGACTGAAAGCTACAGGTTCTAAGGCACAGTTTATACATACGGAAATGATTTGTCCAATTCCTGTCCATCTATATATCTTATAAATCCCAATAAGATATTAGGTAATGTATAATTTTATATGAAGGATATAATTTCACTGATAACTTTTTATTCAAGAAAAACATGTTTATGACCAAGACATCCGTTCCGATGGTTAAGGAACCATTTCATCTACTCACCAATTTGCCTGGGTTCTAATTCTGGCTTTCCCATCCTTTTGAAAAAAATAATAATAATAATAATAAAGAAAAAGATAAACATGTTCCTATGGGAGTCATATTTTTTTAATACACCTGAAAAGAGAGTCAACCCAAGAAAAAATGTATATTAAAACGGGTTGGATGGCAACTTCTTATTAGTCAAGAAGTGTCTAACCAGCTGGAGGGCTTGCCGGGGCTTGAATGTTGGAACTTGGTGTCCAGCACCTCTGATTGTCACAAACATGAGCCCCTTGTACGTAATTGTCCACCCACCTACCTATCAATTCCAATTCAACAAGCAATGTTATTTCATTCCATTTCATATTGGTTGAGAATTTTACTTATATTTTATTTTTAGATTAAACTAGTTGAAAGAAAACAAAATCAAAGAAAAATAAAAAAAGAATAATGATAGAAGAAGCATATAATGCATAATAATTAAAAATACCACCTGCTGATTATTGGTGTACCAAGGAGTCCATTCTTCAGTAGTGTTCAACCCAAGCTTTCTCAACGTGTACCTCGTAGATGTTACCGGAATTCTTCCGTCAGTATCTCCACTGGAATCAAGTTGAAGGTTAGGTTTTGGGCATAATTTTTTTTCAGAAATGAGTAATTAAGAATATGATTATTGAGAATTAATTAGTTTTCAGTTGCAACATTACCTATAAACCCAGACGCGTAGCCCCCCGGCAATAAGCTTTCTTATGGTGGGAAGCATTGAGAATGGTGCGTCGCTCCAAAATGTAATGTTATCACTAGATAAAAATAAATAAATAAATCTATAAATTTTTTTGCATTTTTATCCTTCTTTCCTTTTTATATTTTTAATGGACTCAACTTCTCTAAAGTTGGCGGTATAAATTTTACCATGAAGTTTAACATTTATTGGGCCACCTCAAATTTATCTAGTTGATTTTAATAGTTCATTTTGCACATCTCGTTAAAAAAATTATCCATGTAAAACAAATAGATTAATTCCATCAATCTGGCCTCGAATTCTTTTTTGTAAATCATCTTCTCAACAAACTCTATAAGATAAACCGTTTAAATTATTGAAATAAATTTAAAGTGGGCCTATAACAATTGAATTTTAAGCTATAAACTCAAATGTCAACTTTGAAAAAGCTTAATCCATTTTTAATAAGAAAAAAAAAAAAGAAGGTTTCGTCCAGAAGAATTATACCAAAAAAAGAAAACCATATCATTCACCAGACAACTGTGCAGTAATTCACCGCACAACTGTTGTAGTGATGTTTCTAGAGGGTTATATGTACGCAAGGGGCGTCTTTTATTAAAAAAAAAAAAAAGAAAGAAAAAAAAAGAAGAAAATTTGACTTTTAATTTATATATAACTTAATAAAAAGTTAATAATATTTAGGAACGTATGTTTATAGCTTTTTATTTGTGTTTTTTTATTTTAAATTTATAAATACAATTTTTATTGCTTAAGGCAATAATTAAGTTCACAGTAATGATAAACATTTGTAATTTGCATATTGAATTTATAATCACATTTTTTTGGTTATAAGTTATAAATTTATAATTTTACCTACACTAAAGACTCTCATAATCGTACTAACGCTATTCAAATATTTGTTCTGGCTAGCTGTGTTCGGTAACAAGATTTTATACGATGGAGTTTTTTGCTATTTGGGTTCACCATGGTTTTTACCAAACTTTAAAGCCTTTGCTTTTTTAAGAATAAAAAAACTCATAATTCTTTGTTTAAAAGTAATATATATATATTCTAAAAGTAAAAGAAGCCAGATATTACACACTTTTAATACTCTTTTAATAAAAAAATTCTTTTACTTTTCTCTAAAAGTAACAGTAAAATTTCTTTCAAATATTCTTTTAATAACAAAGATTTAGTGGAATTTTCAACTTTAAGTCCAAAATTTTTTATTTTTTAGATGCATCTCGCTACGAAGGATAAAAAATTTTAAAAATTTAAGAAAAAAGTTATGAAATGAGGAAGAAAGCTTCTTATTTTCAACTAAAATACAACTTATTTTTATTTTTAGTGAATTTATTATAATTTCATTTTAAAATTTTACTTATTAAATTTTTCTTAACAGAAAAGGTAAAAGAGTAAAAAGTAAACGTGGAAAAAACTTAAAAAGATAAAAATGAACTATTAAAAAAAACAAACAAACAAATACACTCAATACACCACAAATTGGTTATCAAGCATAATAGTTCGATTGTATCACTGTAATTATAGGAAAATTGCAGGACAAAAATAATCTTTAGCTTGAGCCGAATATATAGTTCCGGTACCTCATTTCAGAATAAATGTATTGTTGTTGCACAATAAATTACAAAATTAATCACATTTTATATCTTGATTGGCGGTTTAAGATTATATTATATTTTAAGAAAATAATATTTTTTATTTAAAATAAAAATATATAAATTGAAGTCGAATTGCTAAAGGAGTTACATCAACGTCAAAATTTAGAAAATACCTGCAGTGATTCCACGGATAGTTAATTTTGGTGGTATTGGCATGTAGTGCTTTTTGAACATCTGGCCTGTTCAAATACGCCTCAGTGTAGTCAGATGCGCACGGATCATAGCCTGTTGGCTTTCTGTGCCACCCATCCTGAAAATATTAATTAAGAATGTTGAAAATCATCATTTTTTTTTTTTAAATGTTGTACTTTTTGAGTGGGTCTTATATAAAACACATGCACTTGAAAGGTAAAAGAAAATTTTAGTAAGTTGTTGAGAAAAAGTAGTAGCGTGTTGTTGATCTCCATGAGGTGCATTTTGAGTTTCAACCGGCATCAATTTGTACATTTTAGTGTGTATATCATCAATTCAAAAATATAAAGTAAGTCGAATATTTTAAAGTAGTTGAAACAAATCACAATTACTAAAAATATATGCAAACAGTAAAGTTCATTCGCCGTTTATTTATTTTAAAAATAAATATAATTTGTTTAAACAGTTAATAATATTATATCAACATTATTATTATTATTATTATTGCATTGATTACATATAAATTTGGTTGTTAACGATTTAAATGATTAAAGTCGGAGTTGAAATGGGCATCAATAAAGCTAAAAACATGAAAAACATATATAAACTGGACTCACAAACTTGGAAAATATCTGAGGTGCAATGCCATGGATGGCAGGAAGGCGTGTGGAGCTGGTGGTGCTGACGCAGGTGGGAGTATACAAGCTATACATGTCTATGATGTTGTAAACATCAAAGTACTGGTTCAGGGCATTGTTGCAGCCATCGGACAGATTTGCAATTCTGAAGTTGCATTCCCTCTTTATATCATTGTACACATGATCGGATATCACAGCGTGGTCCCATGCATAATCGATCATCCCAGTTTGATCCGTATCGTCATCCAATAAAGCATTCCCAACCTTCATTTAAGTTCATGTTCATAAGGAGCATGTCAATTAGCATCAGGATCAGGGTTTTAATTTTACCAACTACCTAAACGCTATTAGTTTAGTAGAGGAAAAGATAATCTGCTACTATTTACTTAACACTTCTAAATCGCAGTTTTAGCTGGCCATATATATATATCAATTCATATCAAACAGTAATCCATCGATATTTTATATATATATATCTATCTATCTATCTCGACACACAAACCCAATCTTAGCATAAAATTCCAAGGTTATTTCCTTCTGAAACCAAACTTGTGGGTTCTCCTGAGGAATCCTAAACCAAGCTTTCTAGTATTGAGTTAAATGTTTTGTATTCTACATGATTTATATTTTTTATTATTTTATTTAATTTATATGTAATTAGGTTGGGATGGATTTAGGAGTACACTTAGAATATTTTTTTGGATAGAATTTAATATTATATAAAATTATGAGTTTCTAAAGTTTTTTTGGTGTGCCTATAGAGCTCCCATTAGTGCCTATAAATAGGATACTAATAGGAGCTCTAGAGTTAGAGAAAATAAGATAGAAAAAATGAGAGGCTACCAGAGAAAGAATACGGATATTATACTTTTTCACATTCGACGTAATTGAATATTTTTTCTGTCGTTTGCGAACGTAAACCGGTATGAGCCAAACCACGTCAATTCTTGATGTTGATTATTTTCTGCTTTTTTGTGCGTGAATTTTCGCTTCTATTTGCGTTCGAGATTGATGATTAAATTCCAATAAATTGTATCAGAACTAACGATGGACAATTTGAAGCCGTAGTAGGTGATTAGAGGTATAATTTTCTAATCTCGTTCGATGTTGATTAAAAATATTTTTTAGCACAGAAAAGAAGAGTTTAAATCCGATTATGAGGCAAAGAATAGCATCGAAGAACTACTAGAATCAACTGATTTGCACCTCAATTCTCGAGTCATATTTGATACAAGCTTGTTGCTATTGCAGAAATACAGTGGCGAGGATAAGGTGGTGTGATTTTTTATTGCATTATTGGGTGGTGTATTTTTCTTCTGAAGACCAAACTCTATTTAGGAAATCCATTGTCATTAGTTTCTTATAAAATCCCAGCAAGTGGATTGTTGTACAAAGGGGATTGATTGCCATTCACATACAAGGAAATAACATAGGGATTCATAACTAATTTTTTGGCAAGTATTGAATTGGTGATTTTAGGATTACCTTGACATTTATCTTGGTTATTAAGATTTGGAATATTTGTTTTCGAATCTTGATTTGAACGGAGGATTTGGAATTATTTATTTTAAGGTGTGGTCCAATGTGACTTGGGCTTAAAATCGATGGTTTAAAATTATTTTTGATATATCGATTCGTATATTACCGAGATAATTAAAAGAAAAGATGTCTCTTAAAAAATTTTTGCACTGTAGATTCATCAGTGCTATCAAATTTTTTAGTTTTTTCATTATTTGATTAGATTGGACAAATCGACATAGATTATGATTGAACTGGGCTGCGTGGGATACGGGTTACACATATCTGTATCGCGATAAGCTCAGATTTTGAGGAATTGTCAAACACAAAACTAATGGTGGTAAAAGGTTCAGGTTTTGTAATTAAACCATTTAACGGCTGCAATGATTTCACCTTATGGCAACAAAAGGTAAAGAATATATTAACGCGCGAGGGACTGATTAAAGCTTTCAGGAAGAAGCCGAAAACATTAGAAACGATAAAGGATGTAGAGTGAGAAGAGATGCGGGTCATGGCCAACAACACGATTCAGTTGTATCTTGATAATAACACTTTTCAGGAAGTCATTAACGAAAGCGATCTGGTAGAACTTTGGGCTAAATTAGAGAGTAGGTACAAGCCCAAGACATTTGACGAATCGATTGTCCTTAAAGAAATAGTTATATGCACTTCAAATGATAGATGGAGCGAACTTTATGAAGCATTTGAACGAGTTCAATATAATACTAACAAGATTGGATTCTATCAGCGCAAAAATTGAGGACTAGGATAAAATAATTCTTTTGTTAGTTTCCTTACCTTCATGATTAATATAGGAGCATATAAAGACTACACTGATATTTAAAAAAAATACCCTTAGTTTAAATGAGGTAATTGCTTCTCTTATATCTCATGAGATGTTGAAGGAAAAAAAAAAAATAGATCATTGGGGGAGACATCATGGTTGCATTAGGCAGTGGAGAAGTTAGAGGTAGGGCGATAGTGAGGCAGGAGAGGTCCATGAACAAGGGTCGTTCCAAGTCGAGAGGTTTCAAAGTGACGTATTGCTATTGTGACGAGGAATGTCATCTAAAGAGAAATTGCTCGAAGTACAAAGTAGGCAAAAGGAAAGAACAATCATCAGAGACTACGGTAATAGAAGGCTTCAACCTTGAAGAATTAGATGTGCTATACAGTTACTACAGGTACAAAAAAATCAGATTGAATATTATGTGGGACTTGGACCCATTTTAGTTTTTGAAATTAAATATTTATGCGATAAATATTTAAATATATGATATTACATTATGCACATATAAATTCTATGTATGTATGCGTATGGCCAGTGGGGCTAGTATTGGATTTACATGCGTTGTTGAAACCGCCTTCAGGCACGGGAGTTCAAAAATTTTGATTTGGGCATAATTTTAAATTTTGGTAAATTTTAAAAATATAAATTTTTAAATTATTTTGAAGTTGATATATCATTTTTAGTGCAAGTTGAAAGCATTTCCATGGTTTTTGTGTTTGTAAGAGGCTTTAGAACATGTTGGCAAATAATGTGAAGTTTGTAACTTAATGTGTGGGAGGAAGCTTCTTAGAGAAGCTTCTCCATCAACCGCAAACCCACACCACTGAACCCTCCCTCCCTATTTTTCTCTTGTCTACATCTTCTTCCTCCCTTCTCTCTCACCCATCCACCATTGAAGACCAAAATCGAGCTCTCTCTCTCTCTCTCTCTAATTTTTTGAAGCTTTACACTTGGGTTCGATCTTCGATTAAAGGAGGAAGTTTATTCTTCTCGTCGAGGGCTTCGTCTACAACCGAACGAAATTTGATTTTGGCGAGTTCGGGTCCTTCCGCGGTTGTTTGTGTTACGATTTTTAACTAATCGAGGTAGGATTCTTCTCCCTACATGTTTATTTGTGATATTTATGCAATTACTTGAATTCTATTTCATATATTTATTATGGATAGCAAGTGGGTTTGAAACCCTAGTTTGGAGGTATGTGATTTAAGTGGGTTTAACTTGATATTTTTAGAATTGAGATCATGAAGGTATAACTTGGGTTAAGATTGAATAAAAATGTACTTAAATTGTGTTAATTGTTGGAAACCTTATTGGTTTAGTAAAAAAAGTTGGGAGTTTACCCTTTAAATTGAAATTGGATACTACGTTGTGGAAACTTGAGTTAATGAGATTAATATTGAGAAATTGAATTGTGAACCATGTAGTGAATACATGTGTGATAGGTGAAAACTATGTGAAATGGTTGATGGATCAATATTATTGAGCAATTAAGTTGTATTTATTGAGGTGAATTTTGAAGCAATGTGAGCTAGACTAACTCCTCAGTGAAAGACTGTGTTAGTTCTAGACAACCCAAGAGGGGGGATGAATTGAGTTTTAAAAAATTAATAATAATTTTTAAAACTTTTTAATATAGCAAACAAATATAGCAAGATAATCAAATATTAAAACAATACAAATATTAAAGAGGTTAGGGATAAAGAGAATGAACTAGACACCAAGAATTTATAGTGGTTCAGCTTCTTCAAAACTTACGTTCACTCCTCAAGTCTCCCCTTGAGAATTTTCATTGTGTAGAATGCTTCACGGGCGCATTCCATGCCTTCCAACCTCAAGACTTTGCTTGAGAATATCCACATGGATACAAATATTTATGGGCACATTCAAATGCCTTACAACAGCCACAAGATGATCCTATGAAAACAATCCACTATTTTTTTCTAATCACTCTTGTGCTCTTCTTTGATGAGATTTACTCACCCACTTAAAAGATAAAGGGTGACTCACCATTGGATACAATAAATGAAGTGTTTAAATGAGAATCACTCACTCTCTTTACAGAAATTGATTAGCAATAAAAGAAGAGACAAAGAGAGATGAGATATAAGAACTGGAGTTACAGCAATAAGTGAAAGCTTAAAGATTTTGAGTTTGAATCAAGCAATAGAATAGTGATTATAAGTCTCCAGAGAGATTAAATGTTGAGGAGTATCTCCTTATATAAGCTATTGAGCATTCATGACAATTGGAGGTAGGTGAGAGCATTAAATGTCAAAAATTCAACCGTTGAAATTTGCCACGAATTTAAATTTACATCGCAGGTGTCGACATAATTTCTTTAGGGTCGACACAAAATGTCTAGGGTAAAGATCTTTTAGTGATTGAGTCAACTCAATTCTTCTGATGTGTCAACATAATTTCTGTAATCTTTCTCGCCAACACAACAGTGTCAACACATTTGGATATTGTGTCGACTCAATGGTTCTTCAGCTTCCCAAAGAGGGTAATTTTTGTCGACTCAAATCTTCTTAGTGTCAACACTAAAATTTTGCAAGAACCCTCGAGAAATTTGTGTCGACTTAAATGAACTTTGGTATCGACTCAAAATTTCTTTAGGCGGGCTCGGGATATTTGTGTCGACTCGTCTTCATTTTGTGTCGACACACAAAATTCTGCATGTGGCCTTGGTATTTTTATTTTGATTATTTTGGCAATTGTGTCGACTCAAAGTTTTGGATAATAACAGTGAGGAACCAATTTTGTGTCGACTCAAAATAAGTTTGTGTCGACTCTTCTTGAGTACATAGAGCTTCGGCACTTTTATATCAACTCAAAATACTTAGTCCTAAAAATATCGTTAACAAACTGTTAGGGTATCAACCATTTGTTCAAAAGTGTTGACACACTTGATTTCTTCAAGTATATTTTGCCTTAAAATTTTGATTCAATTATCAATTGGGTTCAACAGAAAATAATCTCATAATCAAGAATACTTAAGTGTTTTAATCCTTTTGAAAGATAAGCCATTTCTTTTGGCTAAAGATGTCAACTCATTTATTTAATGTGTTAACACTTTTTTTTTGAAAAATATAAATATTATCCTTTTAAATCTATTTATTCTTAAAAAATAAATTACAAAAATTATCAAAATCAATATAAAAAGTCATTGGGCTAACAATCTCTCACTTTTTTTTTATGATTACAACAAATTTAATATTTTTTAGAAAATATTTAAAAAGATTTTTCAACAAAGGTTCTCCCCTTATTAATATGCTTTAAGCAGAATATGCATTCATAATAATTAGGCATACATTCAACAGTGTAATATTTATTTGTAAGATGATTTACAAATTTAATTCAGAAGCATTCTTAATTTATTTAAAATTTGTGCATCAAAACAAATATGTGCAAAGTGATTTTTTAAAATCCAACAATCAATCATCGATATATAAATGGTATGCTATCAAATGATACTAACAGGATTTGTTATACACAAACACATATATAAACATTCATCTATAAAAGAAATATGATAAAAGAGAGTATGTTTTTCAACCACACATCATCACAAACAAAAAACAAACGTTTAACGTTTACATCTTCTTCTTCCAAATCAAAAACTACTGAATGAATAAATGTTTGTTAATGTTTCCCTTCACTTCATTTCACTAAACCACTTACTTTACGTTTTCTTTTCTCTCCTTTTGGAATCAGCAAAAGAGGGGTGATCACTAGTCATCCATAAACTTCTTGAATTTCTTCTTTTCCTTAGCCTTCTGCTTTCTCTCAAAAGCTCTCTCCTTTGAAGAGTGAGCATGTTCATCCTTTGCTTCTGCAACTGCCATGGCATTAAGAGTGGCAGCAAGGGCTAAGTCTGCTTTACGTTTCAGACGGGCAGCTTTCGATTCCTTAGTCTCTTTAGCCTTGAATTGCTTGCCCTGGGCCTCTTGGAGCCATTTCAAGTGGTCTTCCACCTTGCGGGTGTTGTTGTGAACAACGGTGATGATGTCCTGATCATATTCTTTGCGCACTTGTTACAGAATAGTTTTGTTGCAATTGACAATGGGCATAAGGCCGTCATCCAGAGTCTTGCGCAATGCTATGCCAACGTCAGTGGCATTCTCAACATCACGCTGGAGTGCACGATATTCTTATCAAGGTGTTTCACTTTGTCAAACAAGGATGATATAATGTTGTTTAAGTCAAACATGACTTGGTCAATTTTAGCTTGAAAGGAAGCTGAGGAAGACAAAGAAGATGAAAAGCCATTTATCAAAGAAACAATTTCAGATAAATCAACAGAAGGAGAAGCAGAAGAACTGGACGGGGCAGAGGGAATATCAAAGGAAATAGGAGGAGGAGCATGTGATGGAGCACTAGAGGGTCCAGGAATGTGAGGTTGAACAAAAGGAGGAGCAGATGAGTCAAAATCAACACGGATTGGAGAGAATTCTCAGGATGCAGAAGGATGGCGAGAGACAGATGGTGTTCCACGTCTGGTGGTCCAAACACTTTCAACTTTTGAGATTTGCATATGCTTTAGGGTAGAAGCACCATACAAGTCGTGTTTGGAGAAGGGAACCATCTTCTCATCTGATAAATCTACACCAAAGTGGTAAAAGACTCGGGTTAAAAACATGCCATGTGGTAGGAGGGAGTTTAATTTTCCATGGGATTGCAACATATCAGAGATAAACAGAAAACCTAAGTCGAGGTGCTTTTGTTCTAAAATACACCACATAATGAAGATATGCATGTAAGAAACATCGCCAAACTTTCCCATTTGAGGCAAGAAAATGTGATTGACCATGTGATGAAGTATTCTCATCTCGAGTTTAAGAGAGTTCGCTTCAAGGGCTTTTGATGGGTGAATCTCATCAACCTCAAAGATTTGGCGTACAACATCATGAAATAAAAAACCTTCAACATCAATGGAATGTTTGTTGCAAGGGACAAAAATATCCCCTTCGGAAATACAAAGGATTTCATTGAGAGATGAAGGGCTTAGGTATATCTCAGTACCTTTCACCCAAGTGGTGATGGTAGTGCTTAGAATAGATCTAATGTGGAAGTGAGCATAAAAAAGTTTAACCAAATCGGGATAGTGTGGGTCTCGTGTTTGTAATAGTCTCTCCCACCTGAGATTAGAGAAAAGGTCTCTGAATCGCATTTCAATTGAATCGAAAAAAGGAAAATCAACTGAGTGGTCGGGTATTACCTTTCGGTTGACGAAGGAGGAGAAGTATAGTTGTTGAAACTTTGAGGATTTGAAACTCAGCGCCTCCATCATCGCCACCTCTTCAGTCTCAATTGTCGTCACCGTCGTAGTTGTTTTCTTCCTTTTTGAAGCCATAGGGTTTGAGAACCCGGCATCTTCGATGCGTTTAGCACCCTTACCCATCATTTTTAGAGGCATTGTGAACTATTGAGGGCAGATTTGAAGAAGAAAGAGGAGATCAAGTGGACATGACTTTTCAAATGATAAAAAAATGCTTGAGATGAACAGTCGTGTGAGAGAGAGAAGAAACGATGCGACTATTAGGGCCGGTGCCGCTCATATAGGCATAAAGATTTGTGTCGACACAAATGTAAGTTGGGTCGACACTATTCTTCGCGAGTGTGGGTGTCCAAAAATAAAAATTGTGTCGACACGTTTTCAGAAGGTGTCGACACTATCTCGGCTGTTTGAGTCGATACGATTAAGCTTTGGGCCGACCCAAATTTACCAAGAGTCAGACAATGAAATTGAGTCGACACTATATAAAAAGAGGTTAACATTTTTTCTCGCAGTGTCTTTTCTATACAGCTTTGGGTCAACTCAGGCACACATGTGTCAACACTTTTTCAAGTGGTGTCGACACTTTTTCACCTATCAATGAAGAGAATGAAAAGCATTGAAATGCATTGAAAAGACATAGTTAGTATGGCATATTAATCATGAATTATGAGCACATAACATACCAAATTCTCTTCTAATATACCATATTCTTTCTTCATTTAAGGATTTTGTGAAAATATTAGCTAGTTGGTAATTTATGCCTACGAATTCGAGTTCGATATTACCTTTTTGCACATTATCTCTTATAAAATGATATCTAATCTCAATATGCTTGGTTCTGGAGTGTTGTATTGGATTTTTAAATATATTTATGGCACTTGTATTATCACATTTTATAAGGATATAATCTAAACAAAAATCATAGTCCTCTAGTTGTTTCATCTAAAGAACTTGTGCACAATAGCTTTCAGTTGTTATGTACTCAGTCTCGACTATAGATAAGGTTACTGAGTTCTGTTTATTGCTAAACCAAGAGATTAATGAGTGTCTTAGGAATTGACAGGTTCTACTTGTACTTTTTCTATCTACTTTACATCCGATAAAATCAGCATCTAAATAACCAAACAACTCAAAGGCTATTCCTTTATGATAGAATAATCTTAGATTTTGTGTACCTAAAAGGTATCTAAATATGTGCTTAATAGTAGTCACATGTAATTCTTTAAGATTTGATTGAAATTTTGCACACATACATACATTGAACATTATATTAGGATGGTTAGCTGTTAAATATAATAGAAGTCTAATCATACCTCTATATCGCTTTTCATCTACTGGTATACTATCTTCGTCCTTGTCAAGCTTTGTTATAGGACACGTCGGAGTTTTCATAGGTTTTGCTTTCAGCATGTCAAACCTCTTCAATATGTCCTGTGTGTACTTAGCTTGATTAATGTAAATTCTTTCTTGAGTTTGTTTGATTTGAAGTCCAAGGAAATAGTTGAGCTCACCTATCATGCTCATCTCGAATTCTCTCTACATACACCTAGCAAAGTCCTTGTAAAGAGATTCATTAGTTGAGCCAAAAATAATTTCATCTACATAAATTTGGACAACTAGCATATCATTTTCTTGAGACTTGATGAAAAAAGTGGTATTAATTTTTTCTCTTCAAAACTCATTTTTAATCAAGAATTTTCTTAGTCTTTCATATCATGCTATAGTGCTTGCTTTAAACCATAAAGACCATTGGTAAGTTTGTAAATATGATTTGAAAAATTTAGATTTTCAAAGTCAGGAGGTTGTTTCACAAAAATTTTCTCTGAGATAAAACCATTTAAAATGGTACTCTTGACATCCATTTGATAGAGTTTGAAGTTTTTAAAGCATTCAAAAGAAAGCAACATCCTAATGGCTTCAAGCCTAGCCACATGAGCGAAAATCTCATCAAAAGTAATGTCTTCTTCTTGATAGTAATCTTGGGCTACCAATCGAGCTTTCTTCCTAAGAACTACTCCATTCTCATTCATTTTGTTTCTAAAAACCCATTTTGTACCGATGATAGAGTGTTGCTTAGGTCTTGAAACTAAAGTCCAAACTTTGTTTCTTTCAAATTGATTAAGCTCTTCTTGCATAGCCAATGTCCAAAATTCATCGTTATAGTCTTTCTCAAAATATTTTTGTTCAGTCTGAAAAAAATGCTAAATTACCACAAATATTATGTAAAGAGGATTGAGTTTTGGTACCTTGAGATGGATCACCAATGATAAGATCTTTTGATTGACCATGAGCATACCTCCACTCCTTAGACAAATATGAGTTTTCAGGATTTGAACTAGCAACTTGTTGGATTTTATTTTGTTCAGAATTTGAAGCTTCCTCTTGATTCGGTTCTTTTTTTCTTTAATGAAGATATCTTCAATGCCTTTTTCTATGTCAACTAAGTTATCTTCACACAAAAAATTTGAAGAACCAAAGTTAGCTTCATCAAAAATAACATGTATAGATTCTTTAACAAGTAGGGTCCTTTTGTTAAAACCTCTATAAGCTCTGTTGCATAAAGAATATCCTAAGAAAATACATTCATTAGATTTTGCATCAAACTTGCCCAAAAGTTCTTTATTGTTGTTCAAAACAAAATATTTGCATACAAAGGCGTGAAAATAACTTATGTTAGATTTTCTTCCATTCCATAGCTCATATGTAGTTTTTTTTAGAGAAGCTCGTATTATAGCTCTGTTTATGATAAAACAAGCGGTATTGACAGCCTTGGCCCAGAAGTATTGTGGTAGATTATTTTCACATAGCATGATTTTAGCTATTTCTTCCAATGTCTTGTTCTTTCTCTCAACAACTCTATTTTATTGAGGGGTTCTAGGAGCAGAGAAGTTATGGTTAATCATATTTTCATCACAACAATTTTCAAAGTCTTTGTTTGCAAATTCTTTACTATGATCATTTCAGATACTTATGATTTGAAAACCTTTTTATTTTAAACTCTCCGAGATAATTTTGCAAAAGAAGCAAATGCTTCATCCTTATGAGCTTGGAAAAGCATCCAAGTGTATCTAGAGAGATCATCAACAATAATAAAAACATATCTCTTGCCTCTAAGGCTTAAAGTCCTTGTTGGACCAAATAAGTCCATGTGCAATAGTTGTAAGGGTCTAGAAGTTGAAATCTCATTTTTAGAATGAAAAGAATTTTTAATTTGTTTGCATTGTTGACATACATCACACACTTTGTCCTTTTAAATTTGATTTAGGGTAAACTAATCACTAATTCCTTTTTTAAAAGTTTGAAAATCAAGTTCATGTGTGCATGTCAAAGCCTTTTATGCCACAACCAACTATTATCACTTAAGGCAGTTAAGCACACGGTATCATTTTTTGAAAGATCATTTAGAGTAAATGTATAAACATTTTCATTGCAATAACCTTAAAAAATAACTTTGTTATTGGTTGAATCTTCAATAACACACTTAGCATGATCAAAGACAATCATGTGGCCTTTGTCGCAAAGTTGGCTAATACTAAGAAGATTATGTTTTAAACCATTAACAAGCAAAACATTTTCAATAGAAGGTGAAGGAATTTTATCGATACAACCAATTCCTATAATTTTTCCTTTGCTATTGTCTTCGAATGCCACAAATCCACTATCTTTTGATTTGAGATATGCAAACATAGATTGGTCGCCTGTCATGTGTCTTGAGCAAGCGCTATCAAAGTACCATATCCCCTCCTTAAATGAGGACTTGAAACATACCTGCAAGGAGAATCAATTTTATTTTTGGTACCCAAATTTTCTTGGGTCTTTTAGAGCTAGTTCCTTGAGGATGTGTTCCCTTTAGGAACCTAAACCTTCTTGCCATATAGATTAGAAGATTTTATATGTGGACAATGTGTGACAGTGTGTCCATGTTCATAGCAATGAAAGTAAGTAGCATTTTAATGATTTGAAGATCCCTTGATAAAAATATTGCTTAAGAACTTTTGTTTCTTTTTTTGTCTATGCCCAATATGTGCTTTGTCAAAAACACATTTTTGCATGCTGATAAGTTTATCTAAGTTATTTTTTCCTTGAGTGAACTTGTAAATGATTTTTGTAAGGTTTTCAACCTTTTTAATCAAAACTTTGTTTTTATCCTTCAAAACAGAAACTTGTTTTGATAAAGTAAGTTTTTTATTTTTCAAAGTTTCAATTTCACTTGAAGAGGAAGGAACCAACTTCTTTAAAATAAAGTTCTTAGCACCTATTTTTTTCAATTCATCATGTAAATCTTTAAATGTATTTTGTAATTCATCGAAAGAGAAAGAGTCATGGGTTACCTCATCATCTTCCTTAGACATGAGGCAAAGATTTGCAATCTCGTTTTCTTCTTTTTTATCCTCGGAGCTGCTGTCATCGCTTTCGCCCCATGCAGCTATCATGGCTTTCTTAAAACTCTTTTTGAACTACTTTTTGATAAGAGAACATTCAGCCTTGATGTGTCCAGGCTTTTGGAATTCATAGCACATTATTTCATCTTTCTTGTGATCAATTTTGAATATGCTAGAATCGCCCTTGAATTTGGTAGGCTTACCTTTGTATCTTTCCTTCTTAACGAATCTTCTTCCTCTTTATTTCTTATTTCTAAGAAATCGTTTGAATTTCTTCGTGATGAGGGTCGTATCTTTGTTCTCATCACTTGAGGAGTCTTCGTCGGATTCTTTAACTTGAGTTAAGGATTTGAAAGCAATGCCCTTCTTCTTTTTGTTGTTATCCTCATCGTCCATCTTTATATTCATCTAATAGGTCATGAGATATCCAAAAAATTCTTCCAAGTTAAGAGTGTTGAGGTCTTTAGCTTCTTGAATAGTTGTGACCTTAGCTTTCCAGCACTTAGGTATACACCTAAGGATTTTTTTTCACCATTTCTACATTAAAATAAATCTTACCAAGAGATTTTAACTCATTAATAATGTCAACAAAGCGTGTAAACATGTCAGAAATGGTTTCATCATGCTTCATTTTGAATAATTCATAATTATGTACCAACATGCTTATTTTAGACTCTTTTACTTGGTTAGCACCCTCATAGGTAACTTTGAGTCTGTCTCAAATTTCTTTAGCGGTGTCACAAGTAGAGATCCTATTAAACTCATTTGGGTCAAGTGAGCAATATAGGAGATTCATAGCTTTAGCATTTTTTTGAATTTCTCTAATGTCATTTTTTGTCCATTCAGCTTCTGGTTCAGGAACGATTATTCCTTCAATAATTTTGGTGGGTCTTTTTGATCAATTAATGATAACCCGCTAAAGGTCATAGCCTACGGCTTGAATGTAGATTCTCATTTTAGCCTTTTAATAATTGTATTTTGTTCTATTGAACAAGAGGGATCTATTAGTCGACTTATCTTCGGATTAGATAGGTCTAATCTTGTGGTTGCCATATAAACTCTTAGACTGTTAAGTCAAAAATAAGAGCCCAAACTCTAATACCAATTATTAGTTCTAGGCAACCCAAGAGAGTGGTGAATTGGGTTTTAAAAAATTAATAACAATTTTTAAAAGTTTTTCAAAAATCTTTTAATATAGCAAACAAATATAGCAAGATAATCAAAGATTAAAGCAATGCAAATATTAAAAAGGTTAGGGATAGCGAGAATAAATCAGACACTAAGAATTTATAGTGGTTCAGCTTCTTCCAAGCCTACGTCCACTCCTCAAGTCTCTCCTTGAAAATTTTCACTATGTAGAATGCTTCATGAGTGCATCCCAAGCCTTACAACCTCAAGACTTCGCTTGAGAATATCCATATGGATATGAATGTTTACGGGCACATTCAAATGCCTTACAACTGCCACAAGATGATCCTATGAAAATAGTCTCATATTTTCTTCTAATCACTCTTGTGCTCTTCTTAGATGATATTTACTCACTCACTCTAAAGACAAAGGGTGACTCACCCTTGAATATAATAAATGAAGCATTTAAATGAGAATCACTCATGCTCTTTACAAAAATTGACTAGCAATAAAAGAAGAGGTAAAGAGAGATGAGGTGCAAGAGCTGGAGTTACAGCAATAAATGAAAGCTTAAAGATTTTAAGTTTGAATCACGTAATAGAACAGTGATTGTAAGTCTCCATAGAGATTAAATGCTAAAGAGTAACTCCTTACATAAGCTCTTGAGCATTCATAGCCGTTGCAGGTAGATGAAGGCACAAAATGTCTAGGGAAAAAATCTTCAAGTGATTGGGTCGACTCAATTCTTCTGAGGTGTTGACACAATTTTTGTAATCTTTCTCACCAACACAACGGTATCGACACATTTGGATATTGTGTTGACTCAATGGTTCTTTAGCTTCCCGGAGAGGGCAATTTGTGTTGACTCAAATCTTCTTAGTATCGACACTAAAATTTTGCAGGAATCCTCGAGAAATTTAGGTCAACTCAAATGGACTTTGGTGTCGACTCAAAATTTCTTCAAGCGGGCTCAAAATTTTTGTGTTGACTCGTCTTCATTTTGTGTCGACAAACAAAATTTTATAGGTGGCCTCGATATTTTTGTATAGACTCTTTTGGCATTTGTGTCGACTCAAAGTTTCGAATAGCAAAAGTGAGGAACCACTTTTGTGTCGACTTAAACTAAGTTTGTGTCAACTCTTCTCGAGTACAAAGAGCTTCGGCTCTTTTGTGTTAACTCAAAATCTATTTGTGTCGGCTCAAAATACTTAGTCCTAAAAATATTTTTAACAAACTGTTAGGGTGTTAAATCATTTGTTCAAAGGTGATCTCTTCAAGTATACTTTGTCTTAAAATTTTGACTCAATTATCAATTAGATTCAACACAAAATATTCTCATAATCAAGAATTGTGAGACCCCGACCCGTTTTATTTTAAGAAATGATTAAGTATTGATGGGAGTAAGGATAAAAACTTGAGCTTGGCGATATTTTGAGCTCGGATACGCATGGAAGGTATGTTTGAGGAAAAATATGAGGTTTTAAGGGATGTCTGAACAAAAATATGTGAAAAGCGTGTGAAGAAAAGTGACATACCTTCACTAATTTAGTCAAAACATTTTGTACAAAATGAATTTTGGTATGAGGTTTGAACCATTGGAAAGTAGACTTCCGGGGCTTCAATTTGAGCAGAAGAACGACCCTATTTGGAGTTCGAATGAAGGAGATATGCTCGTTTAAAGTCGGACCAAGAGTGTAGTCGCAGCTGAGACCAATCGAGCGGCCTGTGACTGGCAGAGGTTATAAATCTCGATTTTTAGGTTATTTTGCTCATTCTCTCCTCTCTTCTCTCTCTAATGCTTAGGAGTGATCTAGGGTTTGCCCTTTGGAGGTTCTTGGAGGATTTCTATGCTCATTGGAGGCGAAGATCTTGCCGTTTTCATGCGCGAGCCACCGTGGGAGAGCGTGAGTGTTCGTTGAAAGCTCCCTCAAGACATGCAAATTGAATTTTGGTGGATTGGAGCTCACTAGAGATTCAATTCTTGATGGTGGAGCGTCCTTGAGGTAGGATCTAGACTCACTCTTGTGGTATGACTTTGATTTGTGTTGATTACTTTCAATAGAGAAAACCCTAGTATGTGGTATGTATAAAACTAAGACTTGAGTATGGATATTTGGAGAAAACTAAGTTGTGTAAATCCTATGTTGGGTATTTGGGAAGTATTATTCTTGGAAACGAATAAAAATCGGGATGATGGAGTTTGTTACATTGATGAAATTTACTAAGGATGGAAGGATTTGAATTATGGATCGAAAATTGTAATTGGATACAACATGGACTAATGTTGGTAATTTCACTAAATA
>JAOTRH010034562.1:0-20729 GCA_034768845.1 Heliamphora exappendiculata
CGCGCTCGTCGCGGCCGGGGTGTTCGGCGGCGGGGTGTCCTCGCATGCAGAGAGGAGGAGGAATGCGCAGATCGGCAGAGCTCTCATCCGACGGAAGCTATCACGGGAATGAACCGTCGAAACGGTGGGTTCGGAAGGGTGTGGAGCTCCATCGTTTCGCTTGGCCGGCGGCGTTCGTGGCGATCGCCGGGATCGGTTACTCGTACCTGACGCGTCCCGATTCGAAGAACACCGTGATGTTCCCGGAGACGGGCCCGACCGTGGTGAAGGGCATTCGAGGACTCTCGAAGCTCGAGACGGCGGCGCTCTCGGTCGAGAAGGTGATCGACGTGCGAGACAAGCAGTCGTTCCACGGCCTGGTCGATACGAACGATTCACTCGTGTTCGTCGCGCGAGGGGAGGTCACGCTCGGCGTGGACTTGTCGCGGCTCGCGCTCGACGACACCCGCTTCGACGAGCAGTCGAAGACGGCGTACGTGACGCTCCCGGCGCCGGAGATCTTGTCGTCGCGCTTCGACGAGATGCATTCGTACGTACATTCACGCTCGACCGATTTGCTCGCGAAGCGGAACGAAGAGCTCGAAGCGCTCGCGCGTCGCAAAGCGATCACGGAGTTCGAGCAGGCGGGCCACGAGCCATCCGCGGTCGACCTCGCGAAGGCGCAGGCGGAAAAGCAGCTCCGCACGTTCGCGAAGGGCTGGGGCGCGAGTGACGTCGTCGTGACGTGGCGCTCCGATTCGATCGCTAGTGGCGGGCCCGCGAAGCTCGACGCTCCCTGATCATCGACGCAGGGAACGTGTTCAAGACGTGCTCCTTGCCGAGCCACGCGCGGCGCGCGATGCCGACGCCGTAGCGGAGGAAGCCGAGCTCGCGCACGCTATGCGCGTCGCTGTTGATCACGACGGGCACGCCGAGATCGCGAGCCATGCGCGCGGTGTGCTCGTCGACGTCGAGTCGGAGCGGTGAGGAATTGAGCTCGATCGCGGCGCCCACGCGCGCGAGCGCTTGGAGCACCGCCTCCATGTCGAGGTCTGCGCCGTCGCGCACGCCGATCTGACGGCCCGTCGCGTGACCGAGGCAATCGATCTTGCCCGATTCGATCGCGCGGACGACGCGCTTCGTCTGCTCTTCGCGCGGCATGTTCAGCTTCGAGTGCACGCTGCCCACGACCCAATCGAGCCCGTCGAGCGAGTCGGCGAGGTCGAGTGAGCCGTCCGCGAGGATGTCGGTCTCGAGTCCCGCGAACACGTCGAAGCCCGTCTTGTCGGCGAGCGCCCGAATGCGCTTCACGTGGGCAGCGAGGCGCGCCGCGTCGAGACCGCGGGCGATCGCGAGAGAACCCGAGTGCTCCGTGATCGCGCAGTACGTCCGACCCGATTCGCGTTGCGCCTCCAACATGTCTTCGAGCGTGGCTTTGCCGTCGCTCTCCACGGTGTGCATGTGCATGTCGCCTTTGAGATCGCGCTCCTCGATCAGGCTCGGCAGCGTCTTTTTCTGTGACGCCTCGATCTCACCGCGGTTCTCGCGCATCTCGGGCGGCATCCACGTGAGGCCGATCGCTTCGTAGACGGATTGCTCCGTCTCGCCCGCGATCTTCTTCCCCTCGGCGTCGAACACGCCGTACTCGCTCACTTTGAGCCCTTTTTTTACCGCGATCGTGCGCATCGCGACGTTGTGATCCTTCGAGCCCGTGAAGTACTGGATCGCCGCGCCCCACGACGCGGGCGGCACGACGCGCAGATCCGCCTGGCACCCGCCGTCGAGGACGATGCTCGCCTTCGTGTCGCCTTTGCCGAGCAATTCGACCGCGAGCTTCGACGTCGCGAACGCTTCGAGGATGGCGGGCGCGTCTTTCGCGTCGGCCGCGACGAGCACGTCGAGATCGCCGACCGTCTCCGCGGAGCGTCGCAAGCTGCCGCCGAGCTCCGCCGCCTTCACGCCCGGGAGCTCGTTCACGAATGCGAGCAGCATCTCGCCGATGGAGAGCGCTTCGGACAAGAGACGCCGCTTCGGTTGCGACGCGCGCTTGCGATACGCGGCGATCGACGCGAGAAGCTTCTCTTCTTTCTTCTCTCCGAACCGCGGCAGATCGCGCAGCTTGCCCTCCTTCGCGGCCGCTTCGAGCTGATCGATCGTCGTCACACCGCGCTCGCGCCACACTTGTTGCGCGGTCTTGATGCCGAAGCCGGGCACGTTCATCAGCTCGAACAAGCCCGGCGGCAGCTTCGCACGGCGCTCTTCGACCTCGGCAATCCTGCCCGTCGAGAGCAACTCGGTGATGCGACGAATGACGCCGTCACCGAGGCCCTTCACCTTCTTCAGCGTGCCCTTCGTCGCGAGGTCGGTGACCTTCTCCCCGAGTCCTTCGATCGCGCGGCTCGCGTTGCGAAACGCGCGGACCTTGAACGTCTCGGTCTCCTCGAGCTCCATCAAATCTGCGAGCTCTGCGATCGCCCGGGCCACCGCCGCGTTATCCATGGGCTCACCATAGCGTAGGCTGGCGTCGTGTTCCTGTTCGACGTCACGCATCCGGAATTGCTGCTCCGCGCGATGAAAATGGTCGCGCTGGCGGATGGCGAAGAGACGCCGAAGGAGACGGCGCTGCTCGGGATCGTCGCTGACACGCTCGGGGTCACGGCGGACGCGCCGGTCGAGCCGTCTGACCTCGAGTCCCTCGACATCGCGGAGCGAGAGCGCGTCGTGCAGTGCATGCTGCTGATGGCGGTGATGGATGGCGTGGGCTCGGAAGAGGAAGCGGAGGTCATCGAACGCTTCGCTTCACACCTCGGCGTGAGCGAGCAGCGCATCGAGAACCTGCGTCAGCTCGCGGAGGGCCGCATCGCCCGCATGCGATTCGATCTCACGCGACGCGGATACGCGTCCGAGGAGCTCGGACGCGCGATGAAGGAAGAGGGCCTGCGCGGTGTGTACAAGACGTTCGCCCCCATCGTCGGGCTCGGGGCGGATCCCGATCTCGCGCGTCGTTACATTGCGTTCGGCGAGCTCCCCGCGGGCACGCTCGGCCGTGCGTACTTCGACTTCATCACGAAGAACAACCTGAAGTTCCCCGGCGAGAAGGCTGGCGTCGCGGAGCGCGGGTTGTGGCACGACATGACGCACGTACTCGGCGGCTATCCGATCACGCCGCTCGGCGAGGCGTGCATCGTGGCGTTCATTGCGGGCTATCGAAAGGAGGATCCCTTCTTCTGGCTCTTCACGATCGCCCTGCAATTCCAGGTCGGAATCAAGATCAGCCCGTTCTCGCCCGGTCTCCGTGACGAGATCGATCCGCGCCTGTTCGTGATGCACCACGCGCGCGGAGCGAAGGTGAAGCGCGATCTCTCGGTCGATTGGGACATCCACGCCGACCTCGCGCGCCCCGTCGACGAGCTGCGTGCCGAGCTCGGGATCGAACCCGTCTAGCGACACCCCGCGTCGGGGTTCGTTGCGAGGCTCTTCCCGAGATCGTCGAAGAGGGCGACGAGGAATCGATCGGCCATCATCTCGAAGCCCTGCTTCTTGAGGTGCACGTGGTCGGCCTCGACGATGCGCTTCTCCATGAACGTCTTGATCGATCCGCGCCCGCCCATCGCCTCGTAGTAGTTCCAGAGAGCGGTGCCGTTGTCGCGTGCGATGTCTTGGAACGTTTTCACGAGCGAGAAGAGGCGCTGATCGACGCTGTCCGTCCCCGGCTCGATCGCATCGGGCGGCGTCATGAACAGCACGGGCACGTTCGGCAGCGCGCCGTGGAGCGAGTCGAGGAACTGCTTCGCGTACTTTTTCTCGCCCGCGTCGCCGTTGAACATGTTCGTGCCGAGCTGCACGATGACGAGGTCGTAGTTGCGCCGTTGCCATTGCGGGACGCGCGTCTCGGCCTTCGCGTACGTGAGCTGCTCCATGTTCCCCGCGCCCACGCCGAGCGAGTCGACGATGATCGAAGGCGTGTCGCGCTCGAGCGTCGCCCCGTAGAGGCGCACCGTGCCGTGATTCTTGATGCGCATCTTCAGCTCGTGATGCGCGTCTTCCGTTTCGATCGTCTCGAAGCCCGCTGCCCATCCGCCATCGGACGAGCGCGTGTCGACCTCTTTCACCTGCTTGCCGTCGAGCTCGATCGTGAAGCGTCCGCCGTCGGGACGCATCGCGTAATAGACCTCGAAGTGGCTCGCCGTGAATCCGATCGGCGAGCCGGGACGCGGATCCGTGGAGACCCACGTTGCGGCTTGCTCGTTTGCCGAGTCGCCCGCGATGCCGGCGAGACCGTATTGATTGTCGATGACACGATTCGTCGACGTCGCGACGAGCTTGAACAGCTTCCACGTGCCGTCGTGGTGCACGTCGTTGTGGCTGTACCACTCCCACGGGCGCGCGAGCGCGACGTAGCCGTGCCCGCCGTCGCCGAATCGCTTCTGCAGTTGGCGACGCATGCGTCCTGTCGTGGCGTCGGCCGTGAGCGCGCTGTCGCCGTACATCGCGATGCGCACGTGCTTCTTCTCGGTGCCACGCGCGAGCCCCGCAATGCGTGCGTAGAAAGGCGCGAGCGTCTTGTTCGGATCGACGATCGGCGGGATCGCGGTCGAGATGATCGAGTCGTCCTTCGTGAACGGCGCCGTCTTCGCGGTGTCGATCGCGGGGCAGGACGGCCCGGCGTCGACCGGCGCCTCCTTCGCGACGGGGGTCACGGCATCGGCCGCGGCGTCGGTCGGCGGCGCAACGGCCACACTCTTTCCGCTACAAGCGACGAGAGCCACGACGGCGAAGTGCACGCGCACGTCGCCACGATACCAGCATCACGTCTTCTTCAAGAATTCGACGGCGACCGCGATCTCGTCGAGGCGCTCCTTCGCCTGCTTCATGGAATCGGCGTATGCCGCTTTTCCCTCCGCCTTCTTCATGAACTCTTCGAACGCGCTCTTCGCCCGGGCGAGCGCTTCGAGCGCTTGCGGCGTGGGCGTACCGGGCTGCGCTTGGAATTCCTGCGTGAGAATCCCTTCGTTGAAGTACGCGTCGGGTCGCTGCGGATCGAGCTTCTTCGCGGTGTTCAGCTCGAACTGTACGGCCGCGATCTTCTCTGGATACTTGTCGTCGGTGCCGAGGATCGGGCCTCGCAACGCGAGCGCGAGACCGAGGTGCGCATCGTAGTCGTTCGGTCGGAGCGCGATGGCTTGTCGATAGGCCGTCTCCGCCTTCGTGAATCCGCGGAACGACAAGTTCAGCGCTGCTTGGTTCATGTGCGCTTCGTAGAAGCCCGAATCGAGCTTCGTCGCCGTCTCGAACTCCAACGCCGCGCCGCTCTCGTGACCGAGCGCGTGCTGCACGAGACCCGCCGTGTTGTGAATGGGCGCGTACTTCTCGTTCTTCGCGATCGCCTGCTGACACACGAGCGCCGCGAGCTCGAGCTGCTGTACGTCCGCCTTTTTGCCCGCCGCGCGCTTCGTGGCGAGCTGCAAGTAGTACAGCCCGAGCTGGTTCATCGCGGGCATGTACGCATCGTCGAGGGCGAGCGCGCGTTGGAGGTTCAACTTCGCGCAGTCGAGGTCGTCTTTGCAGCCGACACCCGGTTTCGAGGACGACCGCACCATCTGCATCGCCGCGAGATCGACGAGCGCGGCGGGATTCTTGAACTCCCCGGCCACGACCGCCTTCGTCAGAGAGTCGATCGCGTCGTCCGTGTTCCCCGCACGAAATCGATACAGCGCGAGCCGCGCCGCGGCGGGATCGAACTTCGGGTCGTCGCGTGACGCTTGCTCGAAGTGCGTGCGCGCCTTGTCGTCCTCCTTGCATCGCTGCCATGCGAGGCCCGCATCGAACGTCGCGGGAGCAAACGGGCCTCGTTGGATCCGCTGCGCTTCGTCGAACATCCCCGCTACTTCTTCGCAGGCCTTCGCGTTCCAGTCGTTCGCCTCGTCGTGCTTCACGAACGCCGCGAGCGCGCGCTCGAACTGCTGCTGTGCGGTCGTGGTGGGAGGGACGGGCGTATGGCTCTCTGGCGTGTGCGGCGTCGGATTCGCTGCACCACACCCCGAGACCAGCAAGAAACCTACGAGGCCGTACTTCAGCATCGGAGCTTCGACAGCCGCGGGCACACGGTCTTGGGTCAGAGCCTCGCGATGGGCGCGAACGGCGCCTCGAACACGCGGGACCATGCTCTTCGTGCCGCGTCGGCGAGCTTCGGCGTGGGCAGCTTCGTCAGCTCGGCGTGCGCCCGGATCACGCGCTCTTCGTCGAGGCGCCCGCCGTGGACGAGCGGGGAGATGCCGTCGATCTTCAGCTCCTTCGCGATCTCTTCCGTCGCGATCCTCGCGGCAACGGCCTCCGCAGAGTTGCGCGTGCGTGGATCCACGAGGAACCGGACGAGCAACGTGTACGTCGAGCGCGCCATCTTCTCGTCGCGACCGATCTGCGCGAGATATGCGGAGAGCTCGGCCTGCATGTGCTGCCGTTTGCGCTCGGCGACCGCGCTCGCCTGCGACGGCAACAGCTCGTCGATCGCGGCGGGGATCGGAATGGGACGGATGATGTCGAGTCGGTGCTGCACTTCGTGGCGCTCGATCGAATCCGCGAACGCATCTCGCAGCTTCTCGAACGTCGCGCCCACTGCCGGACTGTCGAGCCGCTTCTGGATGTCACGGAGCAAGCGCAGCTCGTCGCGTGAGAGGAGACCTTCGAGGTCTTTCTCGAAGTCGATCAGATGGAGCGACAGCTTCGTCGGCGGCTTCACCGGCACCTTCATCGTGTCGTGCCATTTCGCGAACAGGTCCCGCCGCGCCCGCAACGCATCACCGAGCTCGAGGGCTTCCTCCTTCGAGACGACGGTGCCCATCTCCTCGCGAACGATTTCTCCTCCGCGCGCCGCAATCGTGCGCGACGCAGTCGTCTGCGTCTCGTCGAACGCGATGAGCGAGAGCGGTGAATCCGCGGCGAGGCCCGGCAACACGTGCTGCACGAGCAGCTCGTCGATCTGATCGAGCAACACGACGGCATAGATGCGATGCGGATTCACGAAGCCGAGCAGTGTGTGCTCCCAGTTCAATTTGTCGATGCGTCGCACGCGCACGGAGCGAACCTTCGCCGCCTCACTCCGATAGAGCCCCATGTTCGCGACGTAGAACTCGTACATCAGGACGATCTTCGAGCCGCGCTCGAGATTCACGACGACGTTCGTGTCGACGAAGTAGGGGAGCTTGCTCGCGAGCAGCGCGTTGTCCATCTTCGCCGTCGCGATCTCGAGCGCCGTGATCGGCGCGTCGTCGTCGTTCGCGGCGAGCTTCGATTTCTTCGCGGCGTCGATCAGAAGGGCGAGCTCGCCGTTCGCACGCGGCCCGAGCGCTTGCAGGACATCCGGTCGATGGAGCGGTTCTTCCGCGTCTTCTCCGTGATCGAGGCCGATCGTGAAGTTCATCATGCGTGTGCCGAAGATGTCGTCGAGGAGCGGCGTGCGATCCGTCAAGAGCAGAGGCTCGAGCGTGCTCGGCTCGTCGACCGCGATGATCGCGGGCGGCTTCGACGCTGGCTTCTTGCGGAACGCAAACCACCCGCCCACGCCCCCCGCAGCGACCAGGACGAGCGCAACGACCACGAGCGGCGCTCGGCTGCGCTTCGGTTTCGCTTCTTCCTCGAACCAATCGTTCATGTCCTCGAAAGCGAGCGTAGCGGTAGAGTGCAGGCATGGTCGACCACGCGCGCTTCACGATCGATTGTGACATCCACCCGAAGTTCACGGCTTCGTACCTGCGCGTGGCCGGTGACGAGTGTGCCTTCGTCGAGGTCCACACCGCGCACGCTCTTTCTCGCTTGATGAACGAGCTGGAAAAGCAGGGAAAGAAGCCCGAGCAAGTGCGCTGGGTCGTCGTCACGCATGCGCACCTCGATCACGCGGCGGGTGCGAGCGCCGTGCTTGCGACGTGCCCGAACGCGACGCTGCTCGCCCATCCGCGGGCCGCGCGTCATCTCGTCGATCCGAGCAAGCTCGTAGCGAGCGCGACGAGCGTGTACGGAGAAGAGCGCTTCGCGAAGCTCTACGGACGTATCGATCCGATCCCGGCCGAGCGCGTGAAGGCGCTCGAGGACGGAGAGAGCTTCGAGCTCGCCGACGCGAAGCTCACCGTGCATCACACCGCGGGTCATGCAAAGCATCACTTCGTCGTCGATGATCCGAAAATCTCTTCGGTCTACACGGGCGACACGTTCGGCCTCGTGTACCCAGCATTGCAATCGCACGGCCGCTTCGCCCTCGCGACGACGAGCCCAACGGACTTCGAGCCCGCCGAAGCGCGGAAGAGCATCGCGAAGGTCCTCTCCCTCGGTGAAAAGCATGCATGCCTCACGCATTACGACGCGATCGATGATCTGACCGAGGTCGCAACGCAATTGTTGCGTTGGATCGATCGCTCGGAAGAATGGATGAACCGAGAAGCTGCGAGCGCTCACTCGGTCGACGAGATGACGAAGTCGATCGCGACCGACATCCGCAAATCGATAGACGAAGAAACGCATGGCAAGCTGACGCCGCAGGAGTGGGAGCTCCTGACGCTGGACATCGACCTGAACGCCCAAGGCGTTGCATTCGTCGCGAACAAGAAGCGTAGCGGAAAGTAGCTAATGGCTCAGTAGGAAGCTCGTCACGGCGTCCGTGGCCTTCCAAGCGTTGTCGGATCCGTTCGAACCCGAACCACCGGGCCACGCGTGCGCGCCCCCGTCCACGGTACACAGCTCGACGTCCGCGCCGCCGCCGCAAGGCTTCCACGACTCGCACTTCACGTTGCCCTGCTGCGAGATCGTCGTCTTCGCGCCGCATGCGTCGCGACTCGCCCAGAGCTTCATCGTCGTGTCGACGGATCGATACTCCGGCCCGACGAACACGGACCGTCCGCCCTTGTAGGGCACGACTACATCACTCGTGCCGTGGATCTCGAGCACCGGCACGGGACGCGAAGGTTTACAGTCGTCGGGATCGATCCCGAGCACGGCGCTCACCGGTGCAATTGCCGCGAACACGTCCGACGCCTCGCACGCGAGCCGGTACGAAAGAAAGCCGCCGTTCGAGAAGCCCGTCGCATACGTGCGCTTCGCATCGACGCAGTAATCGTCGGCAATCGCCGTCACGATTGCCTTCGCGACGGCGACGTCGTCTTCCTCGTCGCTGCTCGCCTCGCCGCAACAGTCGCCGCCGTTCCAGCTCTCGCTCTTGCCGTTCGGGAACGCGACGATGAATCCTTTCGCATCCGCGGCCTCGTCGAGGTGCGTGGTCGTACGCATCTCCTTCGATGCCATCATGTATCCGTGGAACGCGAGAACGAGCGGCGTCGTCTTCGACGCGTCGTAGCTCGTGGGCACGTGGACATCGACGGCGTGACCCTGCACGGTGATCGTGCGGTCTCCCGCGAGCCCGCTCTTGCCGGCACACGTCGTCGTGGCAGGCGGGCCCGAGGTCGGCGGAGTCGGCGCCTCCGGAGCGGACGTAGAAGGGGAGGGGGGCGTCGTGGACTCGACCGCGACCTCGGGATTGGTCACGGTCGAGCCACAGGCCACAAGTCCTAGGATTCCCGGGAGAAAACCCCTCACACGATACGGTTTGACCCGGGTTCCCTACACGCGCCCGTCTCCCTCGAGTCTCACTTACCGACCGATTGGTCGGCTTTTTCGAAGGGCAGGTACGTGGCCGTCCAAGCCTTTTGCTTCACGTACGCGACGGCGTTCTCGGGCGTGACCTTCTTCGAGCGCGCGACGCCGTCTGCGAACGCGCGCTTGATCACGCGCGCCGCGACCTCGACGCTCACGCTGCGGAGATCGTCGACGGGCGGATAGAGCAACCCGGGGTGCTTCTCCTTCGTGATGTCGGCGAGCGTGTACGCCGCCTCGAGCACCATGTTGTCGGTGATCTCGGAGGCGTCCGCGAGGATCGCCCCGAAGCCGAGGCCGGGGAAGATGAACGCGTTGTTGCCTTGTCCGATCGGCACGCCGTTCACGGGCGCGAACGGACTGCCCGTCGCGACGAGCGCCTTGCCGTTCGTCCACGCGAGGATGTCGACGGGCTGCGCCTCGCAGCTGCTCGTCGGGTTCGACAGCGCGAACACGACGGGGCGCGCCGCGTTCGGCAGCATCTTCTCGACGATCGACTTCGTGAACGTTCCCGGCTGACCGGAGAGACCGAGCAGCACGGTCGCTTTGCCTTTCACGACGGCGTCTTCGAGCGACCACGCCTCGTTCACGACTTCCTTCTTCTGCGCGTAGGGCCTCTTGTAGTCCTCCATCATGCGGCCCTCGACGAGGAGACCCTTCGAGTCGAGCACCAGCACCTTCGCGCGCGCTTCGTCGTCGGACGCGCCTTCGCGCTTCATGCCTTCGCGAATCGCCCACGCGACGCCCGCACCGCCTGCGCCGGCGCCATAGACGATCACCTTCTCGTCCCGCAATTTCCGGCCTTGCGAAGCGCACGCGACCATCAGGCCCGAGAGCGCGACGGCGCCCGTGCCTTGGATGTCGTCGTTGAACGACGGCAGCTTCTTCCGATAGCGCTCGAGCACCGCGAAAGCGGTGTCCTTCGACAAGTCTTCCCACTGCAGGATCGCTTGCGGCCATCGCTGGTGAATCGCGGCGACGACTTTGTCCATGTACGCGAGGTAGTCGTCGCCCTTGAGGCGCTTGTTGCGCACGCCGAGGTAGCCCTGGCTCTCGACGAGATCTTTGCGATCGGTGCCGACGTCGAGCCCGACCGGGAGCGACCGGTACGGGCTCACACCGCCCGCCACGGTGTAGAGGGCGAGCTTGCCGATCGCGATCGCCATGCCGCCGTAGCCCTGATCGCCGATGCCGAGAATCGCCGACGAGTCGGTCGCGACGATCATGCGCACGTCGTCGAGGAGACAGTTCGCGGTCGCGGCGGCTGCTCGATCGATGTTCTCGATCGAGAGCGAGAGCCCACGCGCGCTCTGATAGATCGCGTAGAACTTCTGCACCGCCTCGCCGACCGTGGGCGTGTAGACGATGGGCAGCATCTCCTCGAGGTGCCGCTCGAGCAGCGCGTAGAAGAGGATCTCGTTCCGCTCCTGCAGCGACCGGAGATAGCTGTATTGTGCAATCGGCGACGGCTCTTCGCGGAACGCCTTGTAGACGCGGGCGAGCTGGTCATCGAGCGTCGTCACGTGCGGCGGGAGCAGGCCGTCGAGCCCGAGCGCGATGCGCTCCTCGAGCGTGAACGCGGTGCCCTTGTTCGTGAGCGCGACCCGCAGCAGCGAGTGCCCGTCGAGGTTCACCTGGAGGCGGTCGCCAGCGAGCCGGAAATAGCGAGAAAGGCGGGCCATGACGCGGCCGACCCTAGCACGATGCGTCGCACATCGATGTGCGGCCGTGTAAGCCCCGTTCCAGTCACGCCACTGACATTGCCTGTTCGGAAATGGCGGAGATCTTGTCTTTCTCGGGCGGGCGACGAGAATGACCCCCGGCATGTACGACGACCTCGACGACGGCAAGACGGAGGTCGATGTCGCGGCGCACGAATCGACGCCGCTGCATCCGAGCTCGATCGCACCGATCTCGATGAACGTCGAGCCGCCGCTCTCGATGCACGATCGGAGCACGTCGTTTTCGTGGCCGCCGCCGGCACCGGCGCGTCCCTCGTCGCTTCCGATCTACATCGTGTCCGCCGTGTCGCTCGTGGCCGTGCTCGGGCTGCTCGTGTCGTTCGCGCTGAGCGAGACGGCGCCGGCGCCCGCTGCCGTCGTCGTGCCGCGTTCCGTCGTGATCCACACGTCGAAGTCAGCGAGCTTCACGAGTGCGCCGAACGTCGCTCGTTAGTCTCCTCATCACCCTCGCGCTGATTCTTCCGAAGCCCGCGGACGCACAGGAAGAAGTGCCCGGCGTGCGCGTGTGGTTCCACTCGTCGACGCCCGACGTGACCGCGAAGCTCTATCTCCGCGAGGTGCACGACGGAGAAGAGCGCTACGTGCTCGCGTGCGCGCACGAGTGTCGTGTCGTGCTCCCGCGTGGCGCGCGCGTGCGCACCGTGATCGAAGGCAGCGACACGTTCCGCGACTTCGAGCTCCAAGAGACAGGACGCGACCTCGACGTCGACGTCCGACGCCCGAGCAAAGGCGCGCTCGCGGGCGGCATCGTGATGGTGGCCGTCGGCGGCCTCGGCACGCTCATCGGACTGATCGTCCTCGGCGTGGGCTATGGCTCCTCGCAGAGCGACGCCCAGAGCCTCCGCAACACGGGGCTCGTGACCACGCTGATCGGCGGGGGGCTCACGATCGGGGGCGTCGTGTTGATGCAGAACCGCTCGACGGAGCCGCGCGTCGAACAGCGCCGGGCGGAGCGACTCGAAGCCCCGAAGGTCGCGGAAGACCGAGGCTTTCCGGCGATCAAGCCGCTCTTTGGTTGGCAGATGTCGTTCTGACCCGTCGAATGCTTGACCTGACCGCCGATTAAGGCGAAAGAGGGCGGCAGAATGATTCGCCCGCTTCTCGCGATTCTGATCAAGCACCTCCGCCGCGCGCGCCATCTGCGCCTGCCGCCGGCGATCCTGCTCGCCTGAAACGAAGGGCCTCTCAGAGGCCTTCGATGCAGCTGTAGAGCGCGTACTTCGCGAGGTCGCCGTTGCCGTCCGCGAAGGACTGCGCGGTGCTGGGCACGCAACGCTTCACTTCGTCACGCGCGGCCGGGGTCAGGCCCGGGAGCAGCGTCCGGCATTGACGCGTGAGGCGTCCGCCCTTGTTCGCATCCGGATCGGCGGCCGTGATCGAGCCGACGATGTCTTTGCACGTCGCGTTCAGGCTCTCGTCGCGGCACACCGTCTTCAGCGCGAGCTCGCCGCACGTGTAGATGCGGTCGTAGACCTTGTGCGCGGGATCCTGGAGGCACTCCACCGCCGCCTTCGCCGCCGCGGGCGCGAGCTTCGTGCGGTAGGTCTCGCAGCGCTTCTTCGTGAACTCTTCGACGAAGAACGCGCCAGTCGCGATGCGTTCCTGCTTCGCCTTCGCGACGACGGCATCACACGCGCTCGCCGGCGGAACGACGGCCGCGGCGGACGACGCGGAGCAAGCTTGCGCCGGCGGCGGCTCGTCTGCCGTCGCGAGCGTGAAGTCGCTCTGGATGCCTTCGGTGCACGTGTAGAGGTCGAACTTGTCGGCCGTGATGCACGACTCGACCTGCGCCCGCGCGCTGCTCTTCAGACCCGAGAGCACGCCGAGACACGTGGCGAGCAGCGTTCCGCGAGCGGAGCGCGCCGCGATCCCGTTTGCGACTTGCGCGTCGGCGATGCGCTCACAACGTGATTGCACGCGACCGTCGATGCCGTCGCGACAGATCGAATAGAGCGCGTTCTTCCCGCAGTTGTAGACGGCGAGGGCGTCCATCTCCGACGTGGGATTGCCGTCGGCATCGTGCGGCCGTGCGGCGTCGGCTTGCTTGAGACACGCACCGACGCGCTTCGCGACGGCGGGCTGCAGCTGCGAGCTGTACATGCGGCACTGGTCGTAGACGAAGTCGAAGAAGCGACTCGTCACGCCTTCCTGATCGGGCGCTGCCTCGTAGCGCGCGAGGTCGAAGCAGAATCCTTCCTCGAAGGAGTAGGGCGTCATGCTGCCTTGGCCCGGCGCTCGAATCGAATCGGCGGTGCAACGACCACCCGCGGTCAGCGCGTCTTCGGACCCCGACGCGGCGTCTTCGTTCGTGTCGGACGACGAAGCCGCGCACGCAGTCGTGGTGGCGGCGAGGGCGAGAGCGAGAGTCAGGAACTTCGAGCGATCGACGAGCATGGGGAAGAGACCTTTCGGAACAGGCAAAGAGCGCAGACTCGCTGTAGCGAGCCCTGTGCCTGTGTAGGTAGGTCTCTCACCATGCTATTACGTCAATGATTTCGTATGTGTGCGCAAGTTGACCCTGAGGGATTCGGGGTCCATACGGACATTCGACGATCCGATCAGGCCGCGCGCTTCGTGCCGGGGCCGTTCTTCGCGACTTTCTCTTTCGTGATGTGCGCGTCCGCGCCGTCGGCAACGGCCTTGTCGAACGCCTTCTGCATTCGCTTCGCGAGCGCGACGTTCTTCGCTTTGCCGAGCGCCTTGTCGACCTTCGGGAACAGCTCCTCTTCCTCCTCCTTCACGTGGTGCTCGATCAGCTCCTTCAGCACCTTCACGCGTGCCTGCTGGTCGTCGCCCTTCGCCGCGAGCGCGCGCTGGAGCTCGAAGCGCGCGACGGCATGCTCCTCGAAAGACTCGATCACGATGTCTTTGTCGACGCTCTTCACGGCCGGATAGAAGATGTGCTCCTCGATCACCATGTGCGCGACGAGCTCGTCGGCGACCTGACGGAGCTTCTTCACGTCGACCTTCACGGCTTCGCTCATTTCTTCGAGCGCGTCCTTCACCTTCTTGTGCTGCTTCTTCAGCAGGCTGGTCGCAGTGGTTTCGGGGAGGAGCTTCTGGATGATCTTGGTCGCGTTCATGATGAGGAGCGCATGAGCAACCGGCACGCCAATCGCATCGCGACATGCCCATGCTGAAAGCCGTGCTGTTCGACATCGATGGAACCCTGCTCGACAGCAATCACGCGCACGCAAGTGCGTGGCTGGATGCACTGCGCGGACGCGGCAAGAACGTCCCGCTCGACCAGATTCGGGACAGAATCGGTAAGGGCGGCGACAAGCTTCTCGCCGAGCTGACCGGCATCGAGATCGATTCGACGGAAGGCAAAGCCATCTCGGAGATGCGGTCTGCGATCTTCAAGTCGCACTACCTCTCCGACCTCCGACCGATGAAGGGCGGTCGCGTGCTCGTCGAACGGGTTCGAGCTCGCGGGCTCTACGCCGTCACGGTGACGAGCTCCACGAATGCGGATATCGCGCCTCTCCTACGCGAGGCCGCCGTCGCCGACTTGATGGATCTCGTCGTGACGTCGGACGACGCCGAGAACAGCAAGCCCGATCCCGACATCGTCCAAACGGCGCTCGACAAGCTCCAGATCTCGCCGGACGAGGCCGTGATGATCGGCGACACGCCGTTCGACGTCATGTCCGCGAGGCGCGCCGGCGTCGCTTGCATCGCAGTGCGCTGCGGCGGTTGGAAAGATCAGGACTTGAAGGGCGCGGTCCACATCTACGATGGGCCGGCGGACGTCTTCGCCCACCTCGACGAGGCGCTCACGTTCCCGCGAGAGGAAGACATTACTTCCAGTCGCCGAGGACTTCGTACGAGCGCCGCTCGTCCTTGACGGTCGAGGACTTCTCCCCGACGAGCGTCGAGCCGTGCTGCGCCTTGCCGACCTTCGGCGTGGGCGCGTTCTTCTCGCCGACCTCGGCGGACGTGACCTCCGTGGTCGACACCGCGTTGGCTGCGACTCGAGGCGACGGCGAGCTCGACGCACAACCGCCGACTGCCACTGCGAAGACGCACGCGGAGAGGATGTGGACGAGCTTCATTTGCGGCCCCTTTCGTAGCACCGCGACAACGGGGTGCAAACGACGTTCCGGCGCATCCTACGCTCGTGCTGCCGATTCCTTCCCCGCGGAGTGGAACAATCCGACGCGGGTGAATTTACGGGGTCCCGTGCTTTGCCTGCGCTCCGTTCGCCCCGTACATTTGTTGGGGAACCAGGGGAGTGTCGCCGTCTCTTTCGAGCATCCGCGTCGTGCCCGCCGCCGGGCCTGCCGCGCCGGGTATCGGTAAGTATCGCTACATCGCGGAGCTCGCGAGCGGCGGCATGGCCACGGTGTTCCTTGCGGTCACGAAGGGACAACGTGACTTCGAGAAGCTCGTCGTCATCAAAGAGCTCCACGGGGTACTGGCGCAAGATCCGACATTCGTGACGATGTTCACCGATGAGGCCCGCCTCGCCGCGCGGCTCAACCATCCGAACATCGTGCAGACGCTCGAGGTCGGATCGGAAGGCGATCGCCACTTCATCGCGATGGAGTTCCTCGACGGGGTTCCGTACGTGCGTCTCGCGCGCATGCGGTCCGAGCGCATTCCGCCGCCGATCCCGCTCCACGTTCGCGTCCTCTGCGAAGTGCTGCACGGACTCCACGAGGCGCACGAGCTGCGTGACTTCGACGGCAAGCCGCTGAACGTCGTGCATCGTGACGTGTCCCCGCAAAACATCATGATGACGTTCGCGGGCAGCGTGAAGGTGCTCGATTTCGGCATCGCGAAAGCGGCGCTCGCAGTCGAGCAGCGGCCCGAGGACTTCAAGGGCAAGCTCGAATACATGGCGCCCGAGCAAGCGATCCTCGCGGACGTCGATCGTCGTGCGGATCTCTTCGCGGTCGGCGTGATGCTCTGGGAAGCGATCGCGAGGCGACGTCTGTACGAGAAGGGCGAGGACAAGCTCGCGCGCCTCGTGTCGGGACAGCTGCCAGATCTGCTCGACGTGCGCCCCGACGCGCCGAAGCGTTTGGCGGCCATCTGCAAGAAGGCGATGGAGCGAAGCGCCGACGATCGCTACGCGACCGCGCTCGACATGGCCCACGAGCTCGAAGAGTGGCTCGACGGAACGACACAACACGTGAAGAACCGCGACGTCGGCGCGTTCGTCACGGAGAAGTTCGGCGCGATCCGGCAGAAGATTCGCGCCGCCGTCGACTCGCAGCTCGCGCTGTTCCGCGAGATGAACGACGACGACGGGCCCGACACGCTGCCCATCTCGCAGCTTCCGTTCGTCGAGGTGAAGAACGATCCCTCGGAGCCGCCGCCGCCGCTCGCCGAAGGAGAAAAGCAGGCGCCCGACTCCGAGCCGGGCACGCTCGCGATGGCAGATGCGCCGGGCGTTGCGAGCGTCGAGGTGATGCCGGAATCCTTCGACGCGCGACCGACCGATCCCGATCCGCCGGCGCTCGTCGGCGCGCATCCGACGCCCGCCGTGTGGATTCACGAAGCGGCGGGACTCTCTCCCGAAGCAACGCACATCATTCGGCCGAAGAAGAAGTCGCCCGCTCCGTTCATCGCCGCGGCGGGCGCGGTTCTCGTGGCGACGTTCTTGATCCTCGGCGTGTACGTGCGACACCGTCGCGACGCGAACAGTCTCGAGATCACGCAGACGGTCTCGTCGACGACGACTGCGAATGCCGGAGAAGGCGTCGCGCAGACGCGTGGCGCTCCGCTCGAAGACATCGATTGGACCGTGCGCGCGTCTCCGCCGGAGGCGAAGATCATCATCGATGGCATGCCGCAGCCGCAGAACCCGGCGAGCGGCCGTCGTCCGAAGGACGGCGCGATGCACGTCGTGCGCGTCGAAGCGGACGGCTTCGAGCCGCGCGAAGAGAAGCTGTCATTCGACAAGAGCGTGCTCGTCACGATGGATTTGCGACCGACGACGACGCCCACCACCGTCGCGCGTCCCGTCGACAAAGACATTCCGAAGACGGAACCGAAGAAGAACGACAAGATCAAGAACACGCCGTCTACGAACCCGCGACCGAAGCCCGTGACGCCACGCCCGCAGAGCAACAACGGGCTCGACAACGAGAGCGGCTACTGAAGATGAAACGCGCGATCTCTGTCGCGCTGATCGGGGGAATGGGCTTCTTCGCATCGAACGCCCTCGCTGCGCCCACCGACGCGGACAAGCGAAAAGAAGCGCAGACGCACTTCGACGCCGCGATGAAGCTCGCGAACGACGACGACAGCAAAGGCGCGCTCGCAGAGTTCCGCACCGCGTACGCGACGTATCCGAGCTTTCGTGTGCTCTACAACATCGGTCAGCTCTGCGCGCGCATGGGCGACAACGCGTGTGCGGTGACGACGTATCAGAAGTACCTCCGCGACGGCGGCGCCGACATTCCTGCTGCGCGTCGTACGTCCGTGGAGGGCGAGCTCGCGAAGCTGACGAAGACGGTGGGAACGATCACCGTGAAGTCGAACGTGAGCGGCGCCGAGGTGCGCGTCGACGACGCGTCGGTGGGGAAGACGCCGCTCGAGCCGCTCGTCGTGAACGCCGGCGCGCACAAGATCGTGCTGGATGCGCAGGGACGCACGGCGGAGCGCAGCGTTCGTATCGGGGCGGGCGAGACGCAGACCGTGGAGCTCGACACCGAGCCGAAGAAAGAAGAGCCGAAGCCCGCTCCTCTGGCGGACAAGAAAGAGGAGCCGAAGCCGGATCCGGTCGTCGTTTCGAAAGCGAAGCCCGCAGAGGTGCCCATCGTGCCTTGGGCGGTGACGGGCGGGCTCGCAGTGGGAACCATCGTCGTCGGTATCTTCGCGGCGAAATCGTATGGAAACTACAAGGACAAGAGGGACTCTTTCCCCGTGACGAAGAGCGAGCTCGACGACGCGCAGTCGTCCGCGCGCACGCTGTTCATCGTCACGACGGCGCTCGGCGCGGCGACAGTCGTGGCGGCGGGGGTCTCGACGTATTTCACGCTCACGGCGAAGAAGTCGGACTCGCTCCGTGTCGAAGCAGGACTCGGACGCATCGGAATCGCGGGGTCTTTCTAGGTGAGGAAGATTGCGCTCGCGATGCCCGCGTTGTTGCTGGTGGCGTGCTCTGCGCTGTTCGAGGACGCCCAGCAGTGCTCGACGGATGCAGATTGCACGCAGTTTGGTGCCATGTGCTCGGACGGAATCTGCACGCGGAAGACGGCGGGCGTCGGGGGCGACCGCAACGAGACGGGACCGACGCCGAACGATCCGATCGAGGCGTCGACCGATGGCCCCGTCGCGCCGGACCCGTGTGCGGCGACGAACAAACCCGTTGTCGAGCTCGCAGGAGACGTCACGGCGGACCAGACGCTGCCCTGCACCTCCGAATACGTCCTGAAGACGAAGATGCTCGTGCGCCGCGGCGCGACGCTCACGATCGACGCCGGCGTGCTGCTCCGCGCCGACACGGCGACGATGCTCGCCGTGCAGCCGGGAGGTCGTGTCGTCGTGAACGGCACGAAGGACAAGCCCGTCGTCATGACGAGCAGCGCGGCAACGCCGAAGCCTGGCGATTGGATGGGGTTCTACGTCATCGGCGAGGCGCCGAGCTCGGGGAGCGACTACTTCATCGACCCCGATTTGAACTACGCCGGCGGAGCGGATGCCGACTCGAACAGCGGATCGATTTCGTATCTGCGCATCGAGTACGGCGTCTACGGGCTCGCGCTCGGCGCGGTCGGACGCGGCACGAAGATCGACTCCGTGATGGTGCGCGGCACGAGCGACAACTGCTTCACCGTGTTCGGCGGCACCGTCGACTTGAAGCATTTGATCTGTCAGTTCCCTGGCGACGAGATGTTCGAAGGCAACGACACGTGGCAGGGGCGGCTTCAATACTTCTACGGAAGCCAGACGCCGTCGGGCGACGAGCACCACGGCATCCTGCTCGACCACTCCACCGCGACGATGTCGAACGTCACTTTGTGCGGAGCGAATCTCGGTCAGAGCTACGGGCTCGTCGTTCGAAATTCTTCGACGATCGATCTCGCCAACATGATCGTGACGGATTGGTTCGGCGGCGTCGACACGCGCGGGCCGGTGACGCTCGCCTCGACGCAGATTGCATATTCCACGTTCTTCGGGAACGCGGGAAACCCGGCCTATGCCGAGGGGTCGTCGGCCGATCCGAACAGCAACTATTACGACGACGACAACGGGTTCAACGAGATTGCGTGGTTCGAGAATCCGTCGCGCGTCGACATGGAGGACGATCCGGCGCTCGTCGCGTGCACGGATCCCGCGGCGCCGAAGCCGTATCCGCAGGCACCCATCGCGGGACGCGCGCCCGCGAACGACGGCTTCTTCGACGCGGCGGCGGCGTACCGCGGTGCGTTTTCCGATCCGAACGATGCCTGGGCGAGCGGGCCTTGGGCTAAGTTCGGCGCGCCGTGATTCCGCAAACCGATCCCTGCACCATCGAACGCAAGTGCTCGAGCGACGGCATCATGTGCGCGCGCACGGACACGGCGTGTCAGTCGGGCGCGACGGGCAAGAAGCTCGAGATCTTGTGCACGACGGAAGACGAGCAGCAATTTCTCTACTGCCCGATGATGACGGGCCACGCCGACTCGAAAGCGATATGGGTGCTGCTGTTCTTCGCCGTCGTCGTGAGTGTGGCGGGCCTCCTCGTCATGCGCCGCGTGCTGAAGAGCTCTTCGTAGCGCGCATGCGTTCGAGCGTTCGCACTGCGCGCGCATGCCTGGGGGACATCGATCGCGCATCGCGCGCGGACCTCTACGCCGCTTTGCTAGCGAGGCACGTGAGTCGAAGCGAGCGCTCGGCAAGCGGGGCCGGTGCGCGTTTGCGCAAAGACTGGTACATCGCGTGCGGCACGTCAGGTACCGGTCTCGAGGCCATCGGAGTGGAGGCCGCTGGCCGCCTCGCGACGATGCTGGCTTCGGGCGCGCGAGGGGTACCTCGTGTCCAGAAGCGCGCACGCTTCCCGTGGGCCGTAGACGGGGTGGCGAGTGCGTTCCGAAGACTGGTACCTGACGTGCCGAACGCTGGGTACCGGTCTCGACGCAAACACACCGCCTAGCGGGCTGTGCGGTTCAGATGTTGCGCTTCGCCGGGGGAGGCGAGGTCTTCGGTTTTGTCGGTAGAGGACGCTTGGCGAGCGCGGCGTCGACGTCTTCTGCGCGCCAGCCGTGTTTTTCGGCGAGGGCGGCGGCGTCGAGCTCCTCTCGACGCGCGAGCGCCAGGCTCGCTTGGCCGAGCACGGCTTCGCGCTCGGCGAGCGCCCCGGCCAACGCGAGATACGGCTCCTTCACGATCCACGCGGTGCCGCCCGCGATGTGCACGCCCATGTAATGGCGCGTG
>JAOTRH010034573.1:0-20727 GCA_034768845.1 Heliamphora exappendiculata
TTCCTGATAATCCGGCCATTAATGCCTTCCTTGCATTAAACTGGCGTGGTCTCCTGCAATTTGATGCTTCCCTTTTCTTCAATCTCTGCTTGGTTCGTGAATTGTATAATTCTTTGACCAAAAAAACTGATGATGTAGACACTTTTTGTGGTCATGTTCGGGGAGTGTCATTTACTCTTACCCCCGATTCTGTAGCTTCGTGGCTCGGGCTCGAGTCACGTTCTGTTGACCTCAACTTTTCTCGTCCTTATTACTTCTCGTGGCATACCTTTGACTTTGGCCCCATTGCCTCTGATCTTTGTGGTGTGGCTCGCACCTAGGTGGCTGGGGATCTTATTCCCCAATGTGACCTTACCGCCACCTACCATTTGCTTAACCTCATCGTGTGCGCTAATATCGACCCCAAATGTCACTCCTTTGAGATCTCTCAACAGCATGGCGATCTTCAGTGGGCCATTGCTCATCAAAAAGCCGTGGATGTGAGTGACCTCATTTTTCAGAGGATTTTCTGCATTGTGGGGGCAAAGTTACTCTTGGATTTCCTTTTGGATTTCTGATTACTCAGTTTCTCTGGTCTCTCTATGTACCAGAGGTTCATTCTGGTTCATACCTTGACTCCTTGAAATTCCTCTCCCAACCTATCTCCAAAACCACCTTAAAAAAGAGTGCCTCTCTTTTTCCCAAGACTCCTTCTATTCTCGATTCTTCTCATCCAGGTACATCTGATGATGCTACCGAGGAGCTTGGACTGGACCCCTAGATGGATCTTATTCATCATCAGCATCAAACGGGGAAAGAGATGCAGGACTTCATGGCTTACGGGGGGGGGGGGGGAGACTAAGCTTCTTAGTTTTGTTCTTGGTACTTGGTGTGGCTTTTTATCGGTATCTCAGTCATGAACCCAAAATATAGAGCCAAATCCACGAGTGGAGGGGTGGTTTCTGATTTTGAACGCCGGTTTCAAACAAAAGCCTCTTTTCTTCAATTCATAGAATCTTTCGAAACACACCCTGTCTTGTTAGAACGAAATGTCGTTTTGCATGACTTTCCTGATAATCCGGCCATTAATGCCTTCCTTGCATTAAACTGGCGTGGTCTCCTGCAATTTGATGCTTCCCTTTTCGTCAATCTCTCCTTGGTTCGTGAATTGTATAATTCTTTGACTGAAAAAGCTGATGATGTAGACACTTTTTGTGGTCATGTTCGGGGAGTGTCATTTACTCTTACCCCCGATTATGTAGCTTCATGGCTCGGGCTCGAGTCACGTCCTGTTGACCTCGACTTTCCTCGTCCTCATTACTTCTCGTGGCATACCTTTGACTTTGGCCCCATTGCCTCGGATCTTAGTGGTGTGGCTCGTACTTGGGTGGCTGGGGATCTTATTCCCCAATGTGACCTTACCGCCACCTACCATTTGCTTAACCTTATCGTGTGCGCTAATATCGACCCCAAATGTCACTCCTCTGAGATCTCTCAACAACATGGCGATCTTCTGTGGGCCATTGCTCATCAAAAAGCCGTGGATGTGAGTGACCTCATTTTTCAGAGGATTGTCTGCATTGTGGGGGGCAAAGTTACTCTTGGCCTTCCTTTTGGATTTTTGATTACTTAGTTTCTCCGGTCTCTCTATGTACCGGAGGTTCATTCTGGTTCATACCCTGACTCCTTGAAATTCCTCTCCCAGCCTATCTCCAAAACCACCTTAAAAAAGAGTGCCTCTCTTTTTCCCAAGACTCTTTCTATTCTCGATTCTTCTTATCCAGGTACATCTGATGATGCTACCGAGGAGCTTGGACTGGACCCCGAGACGGATCTTAGTCATCATCAGCATCAGACGTGGAAGGAGATGCAGGATTTCATGGCTTACGTGGTTTCTCGGCTCCCTCATGCCTAGTTTGTTTTTGTTTAGTTTTTTTTGTTGTTTTTAGTTTTCGTTTGGCTATTCAGTGACAAAGGGGGAGATAGTGTTGGTTGGAGATATAGCTGTGATTGTTGAAATTTTTTTGTGGAATGTATATCTGGTTGGCGATAGAAACATTTTTTCTTGGGATGTATATCATTGGTTGGATGGTTTCTTTGTTAAACACTCTTGCTCACACACTTTGTGAATGTAGTGTTGGGATATGAACATACATTGCCCACACACTTTGGTATATGAATATACATTGCTCACACACTTTATGGATAGTCTCTTTGCCTTGTTAATGAATATGCCTTGGTTATTTTTTTATTATGGATATTTATTTTTTTTATCTTCTTGGTTCTCTTTTCCTTTGGGTTGTTACAGAATTGCCAAAGGGGGAGATTGTTAGGTTTTCACTCGTTATATTATATTCTTGGCAACTATGTGACAATGGTTCTATAGTTTGTTTCTGATGGACTAATGTTAACTGCTCTATGGAAAGTTTGTTGTTTCTTTGGTACTCATTGAACAGGTGCATGAAAGAACCGAGAATGGTGTTTAACCGATCGATCAGTCATTTAACCGATCGATCAGACCTTTAACCGATCGACCAGACCTTTTGCAGAAATCATTCTACGAAGGCCTATGTTAAAATACCGAGAATTGTGTTTGACCGATCTATTGGTCTATTAACTGATCGATCGGTCCTATACGGATTTTGTTTCCTTTTTCAGCTTAGGGTTAGCAGCTTTCTTTTAAATGTTTTAGTTTCAGGCAACTGGGACAGGGGTATTGAGATTAGTTCTTTGAGAGACTGCTTTTGGAGGCTTTAGGGGAAGTTCTTGTGATTGGCGACTTCATGATAGTTTAAATCATTCAACGATCGTCGTTAATTCATCATCTTCATCATCACACCCAATACTTAAGAGGAGTCTCAAGTGACAAGTCCGGAGGAGGATTTCTACGACAAGCAAGCACGGGATTGGCTTACGAGGATTCGGCAAGAAGACGGGTAGCCTTAGATTGAGAATTCAACTGGTGTTATAAGGCTTTTCTTGTAACAAAAATTTTATTTAGTGCTTGTTTATCTCAGACTATGATTAGTCCCGTGGTTTTTACCCTTATTAGGGTTTTCCATGTAAAAAATTCTATCTCATTGTGTGTTGGATTTTTATCTGTTGGTACGATATTTATTTCATTGTTGCATGTCAAAATGATCAAGTTTCTAAGTTACATATTAAAACCTAGGTTTTTCAACCCTGATAACCCTTACACTTTGTATGTGTACGTCGTCTACCTATACTACTCATTTGCTGTCTCGTAGTAGCTCTAGTTGTCACAACACTTCCTACGAGCCTGTATAGGTTATCAATCTTCTGTTCTTGCAGTACATTCTTATTTTTTTTTGAAACCCGAAGAACTCCACTTCCGGATGAGAACCCGTAGTCTCTCGAATCTAGCATCTTCAGAAAAATTTAATTCTTCCTTAGATTCGGCACATGTCTAACCTTAGTCAAGGTCAAAATGGTCCCATCAAGCCTGCAAAATTGCATTGTCTCCATACCGACAACTCTATTCACTACATTGTTTGCCATCCAAACAGTACCCTTATCGCATGACTGATACATATCAAAATACTCTCTGACTACACACATGTGGATTGAACATCCAGAATCTAGTATCCAATATGATTTTCTATACCTGAAGTAACTGGCAATGCATCTGATTCTTCATAATCAAAATCCTTTGTAATCGCAGTCTCTGATGATTGCATTTTTCTCCTTATCCGCCTTGTACTTCGAACAATTTCTTTTTAGATGACCTTCTTGTCAAGGTTGTATACTAAAAATTATAGAGTTATTTTTAATTTTAGTATTTAATTTAATTTTAATAAATTTATTTTTTTATTTTATAAGAATCTTAATGAGTAATGTATGCAATATTATTTCATTAATATTATGCATAGTTGTCCTTTATTCTGTATAGTATTTAATATGGTATGTAGAGTACGGCTTGCACACAGAAGACCAGATTATAAGTTCTTACGGAATTTTAGTTTGGTTCACAGTTTAGATGAAAATAGACAAACTATTGGTACGACTGTAGTACAGAGTTTTAGTAAGCCTGTCTTAGTTACGGAAAACATATAATAGCGTCGTCTATTCTTCCGACTTGTTATGTTAGTACATTTTGTGTGTATTGAACATGACTACATTGGGATAGTTAATTTTATACTGATTATATAAATTAATTCGCACCCCAAAATTATTATGAGTGTTTATACTCTTAATACCGAAATAATTATTATTTGCGTATATTTAATATTTGTTACTTTGATTTTAGTCTATTAATAATATCTGTGAAGCGAGTAAATATATCAGATATAGTTTCATCATGTTTTATTTTAAATAATTCATAGTTATGCACATGTAGACTTACTTTGGACTCTTTCACTTGATTAGTACTCTCATGGGTAACTTCGAATTTATCCCATATTTCTTTTGCGGTGTCACATGTAGAGATCCTATTGACTTCATTTGGGTAAAGTGAGCAATATAGGAGATTCATAACTTTAGCATTTTTTTGTATCTCCCTAATATTAATTTCAGTTCATCCAGCCTCTGGTTTAGGGACAGTTGCCCCTTCAACAGTTTTGGTGGGTCTTTTAGGTCCATTTATAATAACCCGCCAAAGGTTATAGTCTACAGTTTGAATGTAGATTCTCATTCTAGCCTTTCAATAATTGTAATTTGTTATATTGAGCAAGGAAGATCTATTGGTCGATTGATCTTCGGATTGGATAGATCCGATACTAGTGGTTTCCATAAAAATTCTTAGACTTTTAAGTAAAAAATAAGAGCCCAAGCTCTAATACTAATTGTTAGTTCTAGACAACCTAAGAGGGGGTGAATTAGGTCTTGAAAATTAAAAGTAATATTTAAAATTTTTTTAAAAACCTTTTAGTAGTGCAAACAATTATAGCCAAACAGGCAAGAATTAAAGTAATGCAAATATTAAAAAGGTTAGGGATAGAGAGATAGAACTAGACATTAAGAATTTTATAGTGGTTTGGCTTCTTTCAAGTCTACGTCCACTCCTCAAGTTACCCATTGAGTATTTTCACTATATAGAATGCTTCACGGGCGCATTCCAAGTATTTACAAATTCAAGACTTCACTTGAGTAAACGAATATTTATGGGCACATTCAAAAACCTATTTAAGATTCAAGAAGATCCTATAAAAACAAGTCCCTATTTTTTTCTAATCACTCTTGAACTCATCTTTGATGAGATTTACTCACTCACTCAAAGGATTAAGGGTGACTCACCATTGATTACAATAAATGAAGTGTATTAATGAGAAACACTCACTCTTTTTATAGAAATAATTTACGATAAATGAGAAGGTAAAGAGAGCTGAGGAATAAGAGCTTGAGAGTAATGAGAATGATTTAAGCAATAGAACAATAATTGTAGGTCTCAAGAGGGATTAAATGCTGAGAAGTTACTCTTTTTATAAGTTCTTGTGCATTCATGACCGTTGGAGGTAGGTATGAGCAATAAATGCTAGAAATTCAACCGTTGAGGTCTGCTGCGAATTGAAATTTCGTCGCAGGTGTCGACACAAATCCCTTTGGTGTCGACACAAAATGTCTTAGGGCAGGTCCTTTACGTGGTTGGGTCGACACATTTCTTTTGCGGTGTCGACACAATTTCTGCAAGCTTTCTCACCAACACAACGGTGTCAACACATTTGGATCTGGTGTCGACTCATTTGAACTTTCAAAATCCTAGAGGAGGCACTTTGTGTCGACTCAAGTCTTCTTTGGTGTCGACACTAAATTCTGCAAAAACCCTCGGTATATTTGTGTTAACACTTTTGGACTTTGGTGTCGACACCAAATTTCTGCAGGCGGACTCGAGAATTTTGTGTCGACTCATCTTCTCTTTTGTGTACACCAAAAATTTGCAGGTGGCCTCGGTTCTTTTGGGTAGACACATATTCCACTTGTGTCGACCCAAACTACCAGACACCAAAAGTAAGAAATATTTTTATGTCGACACAAATTTAATTTATATTGACTCATTTTAAGTGCTGAGAGTTTTGGCTCTTTCGTGTTGACATAAAACTTATTTGTGTTGACACTAAACTTTGATACCTGAAAGTGACTTCATGAAACTGTTAGGGTACCAAACTATTTGTTCAAAGGTGTTGACACCCTTAATACGTATCAAGTATACTTTGCCTTTAAAGTGTTTAACTTTATTTTTCAATTAGGATCAATATAAAATATTCTTATTCAAGAAAACTTAAGTGTTTTATTCTTTTTGAGAGATTAGTCATTTTTTTTTGTTAAAGGTGTCAACTCAAATGTTCAAAATGTGTTAACACTTTCTTTTTGGAAACATAAAGTATTATCATTTTAATGTTATTTATTTTTAAAAAATAAATTTATAAAAATCATCAAAATCAAAATAAAAAGCCATTGAGCTAACAATCTCCCATTTTTTGATGATTACAACTATTTCAACATTGTCTAAAAAATATTTAAAAATATTTTTCAACAAGGGATCTCTCCTTATCAATATACCTTAAACATAAAAAGCAATCACAAAAGCTAGGTATGATAGTAATAGTTTTAATTTGATTTGTAATAGTAATCTAGAAATATTATGAATTTATTAAAAATTATGCAACTCAACAAATATGTGCAAAGTTATTTTCCAAACAAAATTCAAATACATGTATAAGTAGGGTTGGTTATAGCACAAACACATAGGCATTTATCCAAAACAATTTAAACATGTAGCTAAAACATTTAAACATTCATTCATAAACAAAAAAATATATATATAAACCATCATCCATACACATTCATTCAAACCACAAGATGACAAGAAATGTATGTTTAAACTATTACATTTTCACCTTCCAAAAAAAAAAAACTTAAAGAAATGTTAATGTTTTCTATCTACCCTTTACTCTCTTTCTCTCGTTTTGTAAACATAAAAAAAAATTACTTGTCATCTATGAATTTTTTGAACTTTTTCTTCTCTTTTGCACGTTGTTTGCTAGCTGTGGCTCGTTCTTTGGAAGCTCGTGCTCTCTCATCCTTGGCTTCAGCAGCGGCCATTGCTTCATATCTGGCAGCCATGGCAAGATCTGCTTCGCGTTTGAGACGAGCTGCATTTTCTTCTTTAGTCTCTTTGGGCTTGAACTACTTGCCCCATGATTCTTTGATCCATTGAAGGTGCTCTTCTACTTTTTGAGAATTTACATGGACGGTAGTGACAATACCTTTGTCATATTCCTTCCGAACTTGATACAAGATTGCATTATTGCAATTTACAATTGAGACAATATTGTCATTCATAGTTTTTCATAGAGCTCTCCCGACATCCGTGGCATTTTCAACATCTCGCCGAAAGCTACGGTTAGTTTTATCAAGGTGCTTAACTCTTTTAGAGAGAGAAGAGACAGTTTGATTTAGATCAAAGAAGTCTTGATTAACTTTTGCTTGAAATGAAGAGAGGGACGAGGATAATGTTTGAATCAAGGAGACTACCTCAGATAGATCAACATTAATTGGAGCAGAGGATGGGGCGGATAGAGCAGAGACATATGTAGGGGGAGGAGGAGGAGCATAAGAGGAACCCGGAGTATCAGAAGGACTAGAAGAAGCATCAAGATCTATAGGAATAGAAGAAGCATATTGAGGTGGAGGAGGAGGAGTTCTGGTGGAGGGGGTACCACGTCGGGATGTAGTCCAAACTCCATCAACATTTGCAATTTGCATATGTTTGAGAGTGGAATTGCCATGCAAGTCGTGTTTTGAAAAGGGTACCATTTTTTCTGCTGATAAGTTTATGCCAAAATGGCGAAAGACTTTGGTCAGGTACATGGCATGGGGGAGAGATGAGTTGGACATATTGTGAGAGTGCAACATATGAGAAATAAATAAGAAGCCTAGGCCAAGGCTATATTTTTCGAGAATACACCACATGATGAAAATGTGCATGTATGTGACATCTTCAAAATTTTTCATTTGTGGTGGAAAGATATGGTTCACCATGTGATGCAACAGACGCATCTCAGGCTTGAGTGAATTAGCTTCTAAGGGCTTGGTGGAGTCAATGTTATCATTCTCAAAAATACTTTTTCCAGACTTGAAAAGAAAAAACCTTTAAGATAAATGGGTTTTTTTTGTTAAAGGGAACACAAGTATCCCCTTCTAGAATGCCAAAAATCTTATTGAGAGATGAAGGAGTCAAGTGAATGTCGACACATTTTACCCATGAGGTAATGGTGGTGGAAGGAACCAGTAAAATGTGGAAGTGTGCATAGAATGATTTCACAAGAGAGGGATAGTGGGGTTCTCGAATTTGCAAAAGCCTATCCCACCCAAGACTTGAAAAGAGATTCTTGAATCTCATTTCAATAGAGTCGAAGAAAGAAAAATCTATGCTATAGCCAGGAATTACTTTACGATTCACAAACGATGCAAAGTTGAGTTGAAGAGATTTGGGGTTTTCAGAGTCTATTTGCTCGGCCATTGCCGCCGGTGCCTGTTCCGTTGCTGTTGCCGTCGTGGGAGTTGTTTTCTTCCACTTGGACGTTCTAGGGCTTGGGGGAGTACCTTCACTGATTCGTTTTGCCTCTTTTCTCATAGTTTTCGAAGGCATTTTGATAGATTTAGGTTGGATTTGGGAATCGAAGGAAGAAGAAGATGAGGAGTCGACATAAGTTTTGAAAAAGAAATGGCGCGAGAGATGAACAGTTTTATAGAGAGAGAGAGAGAGAGAGAGAGAGAGAGAGATGGAAACAATGTAACGGTTGGGGGTTCGATGCATCTATATATAGGAGTAACGATTTGTGTCGACACAAATGATAATTAGTGTCGACACTTTCTCTCTCAATTATGGGTGTCGAAAACAAGAAATGGTGTTGACACATTTTCAGAAGGTGTCAACACATACGGCTATTTGGGTCGACACGATTGAGCTTTGTATCGACACAAATTTACCGAGAGTCAGGAAACAGAGATGGTGTCGATACTATATAGAAAGAAGTCAACACTTTTCTCCTAGTACAACTTCTATATAGCTTTGAGTCAACACAACATACAATTGTGTCGACACTTTTCAAGTGGTGTCGACACATTTTCACATATCAAGAAAGAACATTAAAGGCTTTGAAGTACAATATATCATAGGGATATGATTTAATATGTGCTTATAAATTCAGGAGCACATAACATACCAAGTTCTCTTCTTATATAGCATATTTTTTCTTCATTTAAGGATTTTATGAAAATGTCGGCTAACTGGTAATCTGTTCTTATAAATTTAGGTTCAATATTTTTTTTTGCATATGATCTCGTATAAAATGATGTCTAATCTCTATGTGCTTTGTTCTAGAATATTGTATAGGGTTCTTGAATATATTAATTGCACTACTGTTATAACATTATATAGGGATATGATTTAAATGAAAACCAAAGTCCTCTAATTATTTTTTCATCCAAAGAACTTGTGCACAACAGCCTCTAGCTGCAATGAACTCAGCCTCGGCTATAGACAAGACCACTGAGTTTTGTTTCTTGCTAAACCAAGAGAATAGTGAGTATTATAGGAAATGACAAGTACCACTTGTGTTTTTTCTATTTACTTTGTATCTGGCAAAATCAATATCTGAATAGCTAAATAACTCAAAGGCTATTCCTCTAGGATAAAATAATACTAGGTTTTGTGTATCTAAAATGTATCTAAAGATACGCTTAACAGCGCTCACTTGTGATTCTTTTGGATTTGATTAAAATCTAGCATACATGCAGACACTAAACATAATATCCGGACGACTAGCAGTTAAATATAAGAGAGATTCAATCATACCTCTATAACGATTTTCATCTACTGCTATGTCATCTTTATCTTTGTCAAGCTTTGTTGTAGAACACATTGGAGTTCCCATAGGTTTTGCCTTTAGCATGTCGAACCTCTTCAATACGTCCCTCGTGTATTTAGCTTGATTGATGTAGATTTTTTCTTGAGTTTGTTTAATTTAGAGTTCGAGAAAATAGTTAAGCTCACCCATCATGCTTATCTCGAATTCTCCCTGCATGCACTTAGCAAAGTCCTTACAAAGAGATTCGTTAATTCACCAAAGATAATATCATCTACATAAATTTGTACAACTAGCATGTCATTTCCTTGAGACTTGATGAAAAGAGTGGTATCTAGTTTTTCTCTTGAAAACTCATTTTCAATCAAGAATTTGCTTAACTTTTCATACCAAGCTTTAAGTGCTTGCTTTAAACCATAGAGAGTTTTAGTAAGTTTGTAAAAATGGTTTAGAAAATCTAAATTTTCAAAACCAAGAGATTGTTTCACAAAGATTTCTTCTAAGATAAAACCATTTAAAAAGACAATCTTGACATCCATTTGATAGAGTTTGAAATTTTTAAAGCATGCAAAAGCAAGCAATATCCTAATGTCTTCAAACCTTGCCACATGAGCAAAAGTCTCATCAAAATCGATGTCTTCTTCCTGATTATAACCCTGGGCTACCAATCGAGTTTTGTTCCTAAGAACTACTCCATTCTCATCCATTTTATTTCTAAAAATGAATTTTGTACCGATGATGGAGTGTTCCTTAGATTTTGGGATTAAAGTCCAAATTTTGTTTCTTTCAAATTAATTATGCTCTTCTTGCATAGCCAAGATCCAAAACTCATCATTTTCGGCTTCCTAAAAATATTTTGGTTCAGTTTAAAAAAAGAATGCTAAATTACCACAAATATTACGTAGAAAAAACTGAGTTTGGATACCTTGCGATGGATCACCAGTGATAAGATTTTTTGGGTGACCATGAGCATACCTCTACTCTTTAGGTAATCTGAATTTTCTAGATTAGAAGATTCAGCAACCTGTTGGATTGCATTTTATTGAGGACTTGAAGTTTCCTCTTGATTTGGCTCTTCTTTTTCTTTGATGAAGATATTTTCAACACCTTTTTCTATGTCTAACAAGTTATCTTTACAAAAATTCATTGAAAAACCAAGTTTAACTTCATCAAGAATAACATGTATAAATTCTTCAACAACTAGGGTCCTTTTGTTGAATACTCTATACGCTTTACTAGATATAGTATATCTTAGGAAAATAACTTCATCAGATTTTTCGTCGAACTTGCCCAAATTTTTTTTGTTGTTGTTTAAAATAAAATATTTGCATCTAAAAGCGCAAAAATAACTGAAGTTGGATTTTCTTCCATTTCATAGCTTATATGGAGTTTTTTTGAGAGAAACTCTTATCATAGCTCTATTTATGATAAAATAAGTGATATTAACAGACTCGGCCAAAAAGTATCGTGGTAGATTATTTTCATAGAGCATGGTTCTAGCCATTTCTTCTAATGTCTCATTCTTTCTCTCAACAACTCTATTTTGTTGAGGGGGTTCTAGGAGTAGAGAAGTTATGGTTAATACCATTTTCGTCACAAAATTTTTAAAATCTTTGTTTTTAAATTCTCTACCATGATCACTTCGGATATTTGTGATTTGAAAATTTTTTTCATTTTGAACTCTCCAAAACAGTTTTGCAACAGAGGCAAATGTTTCATCTTTATGAGCTAAGAATAGCATCCAAGTGTATGTAGAGAAGCCATCAATAATAACGAAGGCATATTTCTTGCCTCCATGGCTTAGAGTCCTTGTTGGACCAAATAAGTCTATGTGCAAGAGTTGTAATGGTCTAGAAGTTAAAATCTCATTTTTTAAATGAAAAAAACTTCTAGCTTGTTTACCTTGTTGATATGCTTCACTGACTTTGTCATTTTCAAATTTGATTTAGGGTAACCCAATCACTAACTCTTTTTTCAAAAGTTTAGAAATTAAGTTCATGTGTGCATGTCCAAGCCTTTTAAGCCACAACCAATTATTATCACTTAAGGTGGCTAAGCACTTGGCGTCACTCTTAGAAAGATCATTGAGAGTAAATGTATGAATATTTTCATATATTTAACTTTCAAAGATAACTTTGTTATTGGTTGAATCTTCAATAACACACTTAGTATGATCAAACACAACCTTGTGGCATTTGTCACAAAGTTGGCTTATGCTAAAACGATTATCTTTTAAACCATCAACAAGCAAAATATTTTCAATAGAAGGGAAATGAATTTTACCGATACAACCAATTCTTATGATTTTTCCTTTGCTGTTGTCTCCAAAAGTCATAAATTTGCCATTTTTTGGTTTGAGAGATGCAAACATCAATTGGTCGCATGTCATGTGTCTTGAGCAAGCGCTATCGAGATACTACATCCCCTCCTCGAATGATGATTTGAGACATACTTGCAAGGAGAATCAATATTTGATTTTTGGTACCCAACAAAATTTCTTAGGTCCTTTGGTATTAATTCCTTGAGAGTGTGTTCCTTTAGAAACTCAAGCCTTCTTGACAGAATTATTTGAGTATTTTCTGTGTGGACAGTGTGTGATGGTGTGCTCATGCTCATAACAGTAAAAACAAGTAGCATTGGTGTGATTAGAGGATACCTTGACAAAAATATTGCTTAAGAAGTTTTGTTTCTTCTTGGATTTATATTCGATTCCAGCTTTGTTAAAAACACATTTTTGTATGTCAAGAAGTTTATCTAAATTGTTCATTCCTTAGGTGAACTTATAAATAATTTTTGTGAGGTCTTCAACTTTTTTCACTCAAAACTTGGTTTTCATCCTACAAAATGAAATTTTGTTTTGACAAAACAGAATTTTCACTTTTTAAGATTTCAATTTCAGTTGAGGAGGACAGAACTAATTTTTTCAAAATAGAATTCTTTGCACCCATTTTTCTCAACTCATCATGCATATCTTCAAATCTACTTTGTAATTCATCTAAGAAAAAGGGTAAGGAGTTACCTCACCATCTTCTCTAGCCACGAGGCATAAATTAGCTACTTCGTTTTCTTTCTTTTCATCTTCAGAGCTGCTGTCATCACTTTCGCTCAATGCAGCTATCATGGCTTTCTTGAAGCCCCTTTTGAATTGCTTTTTGAGCTGAGGATATTCAGTTTTGACATGTCAAGGCTTTTTACACTCAGTAGATGATTTTTTCTTTCTTGAAGTCATTTTTTAATTTGCTTGAGTCACCTTTGAATTTGTTAGGCTCGCTTTGGTGTCCTTCCTTTTTGAAGAATTTTCTTCCTTATTGTTTCTTATTTCTACGAAACCTTTTGAATTTCTTTGTGATGAGGGCCATGTCTTCATTTTTATCACTTGAGGAGTCTTCCTCAGATTTTTTGTCATGTGTTGAGGATTTGAAGGCGATGCCTCTCTTCTTTTTGTTGTCATTCTCATTGTCCATCTTTATGCTCATCTCATTAGTCATGAGAGAACCAAGGAGTTCTTCTAGACTTACCGTGTTAAGGTCTTTGGCTTTTTGAATAGCTGTGACCTTTGCTTGCCTGCTCATAGGCATGCACCTAAGGATTTTTCTCACCATTTCTGTATTTGTATAAATCTTGCCAAGAGATTTTAGTCTATTAATAATGTCTGTGAAGCTAGTAAACATATCAGATATAGTTTCATCATACTTCATTTTGAATAATTTATAGTTATGCATAAGTAGACTTATTTTGGACTCTTTCACTTGATTTGTACCATCGTGGGTAACTTCGAGTCTATTCCATATTTCTTTTGCGGTGTCACTTGTAGAGATTCTATTGACTTCATTTGGGTCAAGTAAGCAATATAGTAGATTGATAGCTTTAAATTTTTTTGTATCTCCCTAATGCCAATCTCAGTCCATTCATCATCTGGTTTAGGGACAGCAGCCCCTTCAACAATTTTGGTGGATCTTTTGGATCCATTTATAATAACCCGCCAAAGGTCATAGTCTACGACTTGAATGTAGATTCTCATTCTAGCCTTTCAATAATTGTAATTTGTTCAATTAAATAAGGGAGGTCTATTTGTTGACTGAACTTTAGATTAGACAGATCCGATGCTAGTAGTTACCATAAAAACTCTTAGACTATTAAGTCAAAAACAAGAGCTCCAACTTTGATACCAATTGTTAGTTCTAGGCAACCCAAGAGATGAGGTAAATTAGCTCTTAAAAATTAATAACAATATTTAAAATATTTTTGAAAACCTTGGGATAAGATCGCATATCATGGGATAAGATCGCACACCGCGGGATAATACTGCACAATACAAAATAAAACTGAACACTATAGGATAATACTGAATATTATGGGATAACACCGAATCAAAACATGTATATTAAACCAGGGTTTAAATGCATAAAATCACATACTGTCACTACATTACACAAACCACGTCGCATGCATCAGTTCCTCATATTCCACATAACCATGCCTATAAAACTTTTGAGTTTTAAAGCGTGCAACCACGGTACACGCAACGATACCAAAACTATGTAATCCACTTACATAATCTATACATAAATAAACAGTTATAAATGCATATAACCATGTATAACAATATAACACAACGCCATCCGTCAAAACAAACTGACATCCACTCACAGGGACATCTAACAACCCATAAAACTAAGCCTAACCCGAAGGCCAACGCTAAACCCCTCAAACGATGAGGTCACAAAACACCACATTTTCTCCAATGGTGCCATGAGCGTAAACACGCTCCATTCCCAACCACGACGCACCCAACCGTGCCCCAACAACCCACATCTAGCCATGCACGTCACCCTCGAGGATGGCATCTAAACCAACACCTGAAGCCACAACAAGACCAACCGAACCCCAAAAAGAATCTAATAGTATTTTAGTCGATTAATCCCATAATCAATCAACTGAATACCGTTGGAAACCAATTGAAAACCAAGGAACTAACCACCAACACATCACAACCCAGACCAACACACGCCCAACACGGCCAACACGAACTCCCACACGCCCAACACGACTAACACGAAACCACACACGCCCAACACGGCCAACAAAGACCCACTCACGTCCAACGCAAACCCACAACGCCCACACGCATCCTACAGAACCCACGACGCCCACACGCACCCAACATGAGCCCACGATGCCCACATGTGCCCAACACAAACCCATGACGCTTCAAGAAACAAGAAACTTGAATAAAAGGGCCAACGAGGATGAAAAATAAGCTTTTCCAAACATTCGGCCAAAAATAGGTGAAAAATGATTAATAAATTTTGGCAAACTCTCACTATTTTGATCATAACTTTTTCTACAAAAAGAATTTTAATGTGAGAGAGGTGTCATTGGAAAGAAGACTTTCGGGACTTCAATTTGAATACAAAAATGATCCAATTCCGAGTCCAAATGAGGGAGATGTGATCAAAAGAAAAAGGCAAAAAATGGCCCTGTGGCCCCGGCACTCGCTGAGCGCTCGCTAGGCGCTTGAGCGCCTCACCACCAGTGAGCAGCGCTTGCTAAGTGTCCGCTAAGCGCTTGTGCTCCCTTTAGAATGCACAGACGCTACAGAACGTTCTAGATTCGAATTTTACGCCCCTAAACTCTCAAACACTTACTATAATGCTTCCAAACACATATAAACCTACCAATCCACATATGATTAACACCCAAGGACATACACGAGCCCAAAATATCAAGAACCATCGAACGTAACGCCTTAAAACCCGATTCATCCAACCGAAAACAACATAAAAATGGTTTTAAACCAAAACCCGATCTTTAAATCGATTTTAAGCATTTTTAACCAGTAAAAACACACACGATTACACGTAGCATCCTTATAAGACACGAGAGTCTAGGATCCTATCTCGGTAAGTTAAAAACTTGATGCCTCAAACCACGTGAAAAACTGAGTTTCACCGGAATAAAATTCTGTCCAGATGAACGCGTAGCCCACCGTGCCAATAGAAAGGATCCACTGTTGGATCGTTGAAAATTGAGTCCCCGACCCTCGAGAAGTTAGAGAGAAGGCAGAGAGAAAAAAAAAACTTTGTTGAGAAATTTTAAAAATATCTAACTCCAGATATTTATAGACCCCTGAAATATTTTTTTTAAAAAAATTTTCAAAATTCGCACCGCAACATCCCACGACCCCGGGAATCTACCCCGCATGCATATCTAACCCCGATTATGCATCAAAAGTATAAAAACATACCATAACAAAAACATAAAACGCGCGTCGAAAAACGCTGAAAAAGAAAATGGGTTAGGGTCTCACATGCGTCGACCCAAATTATCGAATACCAAAAGTGAAATACTTTTGTGTTGATACAAATTTAATTTGTGTCGACTCATTTTGAGTTTTGAGAGTTTTGGCTCTTTTGTGTTAACAAAAAACTTATTTGTGTCGATACTAAACTTTGATGCCTAAAAGTGACTTCATGAAACTGTTAGGATGTTAAACCATTTATTTAAAGGTGTTGACACACTTGATATACTTCAAGTATACTTTGTCTTTAAAGTGTTTAACTTAATTTTTAATTAGGATCAATACAAAATATTTTTATTCAAGAATACTTAAGTGTTTTAATCCTTTTGAGAGATTAGTCATTTTTTTGGCTAAATGCGTCAACTCAAATGTTTAAAATGTGTTAATACTTTCTTTTTAGAAACATAAGACAATATCATTTTAAAGCCATTTATTCTTAAAAAATAAATTTATGAAAATCATCAAAATCAAAATAAAAAGCCATTGGGCTAACAATCTCCCTTTTTTGATAATTACAACTATTTCAACATTTTTTAGAAAATATTTGAAAGTATTTTTCAATAAGGGTTCTCCCCTTATCAATATACCTTAAACATAAAAAGTAATCACAAAAGCTAGGCATGATAGTAACAGTTTTAATTTGATTTGCAATTGTAATCTAGAAACATTATGAATTTATCAAAAATTGTGCAACTCAACAAATATGTGCAAAGTGATTTTCCAAACAAAATTCAAACACATTTATAAATAGGGTTGGTTATAGCACAAACACATAGGCATTTATCCAAAACAATTTAAACATGTAGTCAAAACATTTAAACATTCATTCATAAGTAGAAAAAAAATGTAAACCATCACCCATACACATTCATTCAAACCACGAGAACACAAGAAATGCATGTTTAAATTGTTACATCTTCACCTTTCAAAAAAAACTTAAAGAAAATGTTAATGTTTTCTATCTCCCCTTCACTCTCCTTTTCCCCTTTTGTAAACATAAAAAGTACTCGTTATCCATGAATTTCTTGAACTTTTTCTTCTCTTCTGCACGTTGTTTGTTGGCTGTGGCTCGTTCTTTGAAAGCTCGTGCTCTCTCATCCTTAGCTTCTGCAGCAACCATTGCTTCACATTTGAGATGAGTTGCCTTTTTTTTCTTGGTCTCTTTGGGCTTGAACTGCTTGTCCCATGCTTCTTTGATCCATTAAAGGTGCTCTTCTACTTTTTGAGAATTTGCATGGATGGTAGTGATAATACCTTGGTCATATTCCTTCCGAACTTGATGCATGATTGCCTTATTGTAATTTATAATTGAGAAAATATTGTCATCCATAGTTTTGCATAGGGCTGTCCCACCATCCGTGGCATTTTCAACATCTCGCTAGAGGCTATGGCTAGTTTTGTCAAGGTACTTAACTTTTTTGGAGAGAGAAGAGACAGTTTGATTTAAATTAAAAAAGTTTTGATTGAATTTTGCTTAATATGAAGAGAGGGACGAGGATAATGCATGAATGAAGGAGACTACCTTAGATAGATCAACATTAATTGGAGCAGAAGATGAGGTAGATGGAGCAGAGACATATGTGGGGGGAGGAGGAGCACAAGAGGGATCAGGAGTATCAGAAGGACTACGAAAATCAGGTCGAGAAGGAGAAAAATCAAGATCTGTAGGCATAGAAGAAACATCTCGAGGCGGAGGATGAGGAGTTCTGGTGGGAGATGGGGTACCACGTCGGGATGTAGTCCAAACTCCATCAATATTTGTAATTTGCATATGTTTGAGAGTAGAACTGCGATACAAGTCGTGTTTTGAAAAGGTTACCATTTTTTCTGCTAATAAATTTATGCCAAAATGGCGAAAGACTTTAGTCAGGTACATGGCATGGGAGAGAGAGGAGTTGGACTTGTTGTGAGAGTGCAACATATGAGAAATAAATAAGAAGCCTAGGACAAGGCTTTATTTTTCAAGAATACACCACATAATGAAAATGTGCATGTATGCGATATCTCTAAATTTTTTCATTTGTGATAGAAAAATATGGTTCATCATGTAATGCAACAAACACATCTCAGGCTTGAGTGAATTAGCCTCTAGGGGCTTGGTGGGGTCAATGTCATCATTCTCAAAAATATTTTTTCTAGACTCAAAAAAGGAAAAACCTTCAAGATAAATGGGTGTTTTTGTTAAAGGGAACATAAATATTCTCTTTTTGAATGCCAAGAATCTTCTGTGTGTAAGTCGTATTTTACACACCAAATTAAATACTATACAGAATATCGAACATTCATACATAGCAAAGAAATAATATACATACATTGCCTATAAAGATTTTCATAAAATAGAAAACTAATTTTATTAAAAATAAAATTAAAAACTAAAACATGATTTTCAGTATACCAATCCTAACACAGATGTCGAGTGTAGTGGAAAGAATAGCATATATGAGACTTCTTACTGCCGAAGCATAAGAAACTGCTTTTATCTTCTCTATCTCATCAGGTGTCTTAGGACATGATCATTGGATAGAGTGATTCCATGACTGAAAGGGAGAAACCCTTTCTTGGAATCCTACATGCTAAAACGAGCAAAGATATCATCGATATACTTTGCCTATGATAAGCCCAACAGCATTTGTTTCCAATCTCGCATAAGCTTGATTCTAATGATGTGACTGGCTTCTCTCAGGTCCTTCATATCGAACTACCCAGATAACCATACTTTAATCGTACACAATACCCCCACATCGTTTCCAATGAGCAAGATATCATCTACATAAAGTACTAGAAAGATTACCACGCTTCCGTTAAGCTTCTTGTACACACAGGACTCATTCAAACTTTGATCAAAATCATAAGACTTTATAGCTTGATCAAATCGAGTGTTCCATGATCTCGATGCCTGTTTAAGTCCATAAATGGATCTCTTAAACTTGCATAACATGTGCTCTTGGCGCTTTGCAATGAATCCGTCTGGTTGTATCATATAGATACACTTGTCAAGACTTTTGTGAAGGAAAGCTGTTTTGACATCCATTTGTCCGATTTCGTAATTGAAATGTACAGCAATGGATAAGAGAATCTGGATAGACTTAAGCATGGCTACTAGTGAAAAAGTTTTCTCATAGTCGATCCTTCTTTCTCAGTAAACCCTTTAGCAACAAGCCTAACTTTTATGGTTTCAACCTTCCCGTTTGTTCTTCTCCTTTTCTTGTAGATCCACTTGCATCTAATGGCTTTTATCCCTTCGGGTAGTTCTACAAGTTTTTAGACCTGATTGGAATACATAGATTCTAACTCTGAATTCATAGCCATTTGCCAAAGATCAGCATCTTTGTCTTGTAGTGCTTCACTTTACTTATAGGGCTTGGTATCTAGTTCGGCCAAGATCTTGTCAAAAAACTCTTTCAAAAACATATACCAGTCAGGTTGATGAACAATCCTCCCACTATGACGAGACACTACCTGTGTCTGTGTACTAGCAGTAACAGGCTGTGCAGAATTTGAAACCTGTGCATCTGCACCCTGTTTTTGATTTGCACCTGTCCCGATAATTCTTCGACTAGGACGAGATAATGGAATATCTATGGCTTATGGTTTCTCTTCTGTTCTACTGGTATTTTCCCTCAGTTCTTTCAGAATAATTTTGCTATGGACTATTCTACGGGTATTTGTGCTAACAATAATTTTTTGATCCTTAGGATTATAAAATAGACCACCATTCGTTCTCTTGGGATACCCTACGAAGAAATAGATTTCTATCATTGGTTCCAACTTACTCACGTTCCCTTTCAGTACATGTGCTGGACACCCCCAAATCTGAATGCGTTTAAGACTAGGCTTACGCTCAGTCCATAATTCTATGGGAGTAGAAGGTGCTAACTTAGAAGGTACCATATTCAGAATGTAAGCCGTTGTCTCTAAAGCGAGTCTCCAAAACGAATGTGGTAAACCTGAATAATTTATCATTGACCTTACCATCTCTATAAGAGTCATATTTCTTCTTTCTGCTACACCATTCTGCTGTGGAGTACCAGGTGCTATTAACTGGGATGTATCCCCTCTGATGACAAGTAGTCCTTAAACTCTCCAAAGAGGTATTCTCCACCACGGTCGAATCGTAGTGATTTGATACCCAGATGCTTCTCTGTCTTCACCTTAAATTTTTTGAATTTCTCAAAGCATTTTAACTTACGATGCATCAGGTAAATGTATCCATACCTTGAGTAGTCATAAATAAAACTAATGAAGTATTCAAAGCCACCTTTAGCCCGAATTGTCATAGGACCACACACATCAGAATAAATAAGCTCCAACGGTACTTTAGCTCTATACCCTTTGGCCGAAAATAGGCTTTTGGTCATCTTACTTTCTAAGTAAGATTCACAAACTGGAAGTGCCTCCATTTTTAATGAACTCAAAGGTCCATCTGCTACCAGTCTATTTTTCTTTTTTAGATTAATATGACCTAAGCGTAAGTGCTAAAGAAACGTTTGGTTCATTAAAGAATGAAACTTTCTCTTATATGGTAAATTAGATGTGTTATTCATTTCAATCAGTTACAGTGTAGGAGAGATTGGAGTAATAATATAAAGATCATCCACCAATGTACCAGAACAGATAACC
>JAOTRH010034604.1:0-20727 GCA_034768845.1 Heliamphora exappendiculata
AATAAGAAATCTCACAAAAATCAAACACTCCCCAAACATAAGTATATATAAAATTATTCTAAAATAATCTCATTTATTTTTTAATTCCATCGCCAAACATGACTTATGAACATCCAAACAGAGAATTTAGATCCAGTCGAGAAAGAGTCGCGGCAGTTACGGATTTCTCGTGCGACTTTACCGCGAAATCAGGGAAATTATTAGATACTTTCTCAAGTATTATTTAGGTAATATTATGTGATATTTTTAATAAATAAATTATTATAATTAATATAATATAAATTATTTTTTATTTTTTAATTATTTAAAATATATAAATTATTATATTTATATCATAAAATTTGTCATAGATAAGATACTCGGAAAGCACCGACTCCGACTAATTACTCGGAAATCAGACGGTAAAGTGGGTGTTTGGTTCTTGTGACGTCACGGTTCGAAGCGTCACTTTTGATCACAGTGAAATATCTCTCTCTCTCTCTCTCTCTTCTCTCTCAGCCGCCCGTCCCAATCACGCCGTACGTTTCTTCACGTGTCCAGTGAGTACCACTATGCCACCGCCGCACTTTTAGCGTTTCCAACCCGTACTAACCGCCCCACCACCCGCCCATCCTCTCCCTTAATTGTTCGGTAATTTCAAATTCACGTCATATTGGCCCTTGTCAATTTGACTTATTAGTTTGACTTATTAGTTTGCCCCGTTTAGGTAATTTTGCTTATTAGTTTATAAATTACAAAATAAATTATGTTATATAGATAATTAAATAAATTAAAAATAAATAAATAAATAAATAAAATAAGTTAAATAAATTTATTTGAATAATTAAATAAATCAAATAAGTTAAATAAATTCACTTATAAATTAACTTATAAGTAAATAAGCAAATAAACAAATAAACTCGTTTAGGTAGCTTAACTTATAAGTAAATAAGCATATAAGCCACAAACTAATCAAACAATGTGACTTAAATGTGATTTGATTTATTTGCTAATAAGCAAATCACCAAAACGAAGTCTTTATTAATTTATTGATCATCGTAATTTTTTTTATTTTTAATGAGTTTTTTTTTATTATTTAGTTAAATTATTATATTTTTTAAACACTATTTATTCGAATAGGTTAAAAAAATAAAAATTTTAATCAAAATATAAAAAAATTAAAAAAAAAATAAGTCAATAAACCAAATTATATGAGTTGTAAACTAAAATAAATAAAAATAAGTCAATAAATAATATTTGCCCAAACAAGGCCATTGTTTGTATAATTTTTTTATTAAATTATACAATAAAAAAATAAGAAAAATTACGCTTACTTCTCTTAAGGTTTAAATTTATTTTAAAAACCTCCTTTGAGATCTCTAAAATTATGTTATACTCTCTTCTAGTGTTGTTGTCTGTTTTAGTTTTTTTTTTTTCGTACCTCTAATAATAGAATTAATGAGAATTGCTGATATAAGCATGAAAATTTATGTGATGTTTCAATTTTACCCTCTTTTATCGCAGGTCGATGGGACAAAGATATTAAATATCCAATATGCTCTCAAAATATATTTTATAAAGGACAAAAATGCCCATAGGTCCACTGCTTAAATTTTTCTCCCTCTCAACTGAGAAACAAACTCCATTCCCATGCCAAACGCCATTGAAAGAACGCCGTTGAAGGTACGCCATTGAAGGCACGTTATTGAAGATCTGAAGCTGAAATAAACGTATTCTTAAATGTTTTTTATTTTTTTAAAAAGTATATTTCTTTTTTTTTTAAAGTATAGCTCTGATCTCTTTAAAAGTATATTTCTAATTTTTTTTAAACGTATATATCTGATTTTTTTAAAAGTATATTTTTGAATTTTTTTTAAAGTTTATTTCTAATATTTTTTATAAGTATATTTTTATTTTTTTTAAGTATATAAAATTAAAGAGCACATATGATACTTATTTTAAAATTATAAATATTAAATTACATATGATGCATGATAAAATGTTAAGCTCAAGCAATGTAAAAAGTAATCTGAACCACATAAACAAAAACTATATATGTGGACAAAAAGGTTATACTATGTGTGTTAAGTTGGAGCTTGCAATTTTAGAGATAGTATAATCTTATTAATCTGAACATAATATTACAACCTTCAACAACTCATTACATTCAATCAAGGCAATAAGTTATGAGAATGCATCACAATCAATTGAGAGGACGATGAGTCTCGTAAGTAGAATTATTTTTACAAAAGTCCAAATAATATAAGAGAGCGTGGGATTAATGAAGATGGTAGTGGTTGCAAGTTTTATAATATATGTTGTAGCTTTGTTATTTGTTTTACTTAAGTAAATTAGAGTTAAAAGAAAATTTATTAGCGATCAGAGTAAGTTGGTACTATAATTATGTAATAGTATTGGGTTAGTTGTTACATATATTTCACAATAAATAAATGAATTTGAATGAACTAGTGGAGAGAGTAAGAATATTGATTTATGTGATGTTCCAATTTTACCCTCTTTATCACATGTTGATGGGACAAAGATATTAAATACCCAATATGCTTTCAAAATATATTTTATAAAGGACAAAATGCCTATGGGTCCACTGTTTATATTTTTCTCCCTCTCAATCGAGAAACAAGCTCCACCTCTATGCCAAATGCCATTGAAGGTACGGCATTGAAGGTATGAAGCTAGAGTAAAGATATTCTTAAATTTCTTTTCTTTTTTTGTTTATTTAAAAGTATGTTTTTGATTTTTAAAAAAAGTATATTTCGATTTTTTTAAAGTACATTTCTAATTTTTTTAAACGTATATCTCTGATTTTTTTAAAAGTATATTTTTAAATTTTTTTAAAGTTTATTTTAAATATTTTTTAAAAGTATATTTTATTTTTTTTAAGTATATAAAATTAAAGATCATATGATATTTATTTTAAAATTATACAAATTAAATTACATATGATGCAGGTTAAAATGTCAAGCCCAAGTAATGTATGAAGCAATCTGAACTAAAATTACCTAAAGTACAGAAACAAAAACTGTATTTGTGGACAAAAAAGTTATATTATGTATGTCAAGTTGAAGCTTGTAATTTTTGACAGTGGTATAATCTCATTAATCTGAACACAATCATACAACCTTCAACAATTTATCATATTCAATGAAGGCAACAAGTCATGAGAATACATCAGAAGCTAATGAGAGGACGATAGGTCTCGTAAGTATAACCATTTTTACAAGAGTCCAAGTAATAAAAGAGGGTGTGGGATTAATGAAGATGGTAGTGGTTGCAAGTCTTGCAATACATGTTGTGGCTTTGTTATTTGTTTTACTGAAGTAAGTTAGAGTTAAAAGAAAAATTAGTAGTGATTAGAGTAAGTAGGTACCATAACTATGTAGTAGTATTATGTTAGTTGTTACATGTATTTCGCAGTAAATGAATGAGCATGCATGAATTTAAATGAGCTTGTGGAGATAGTATGAAAATTCCTTATTATATTGATAACCATAAAAATCAGTTTACATGCCTAACTAATATAAAAGCCATGTGTGGCAAATAAAAAGGCCTAATAAAAATTGATTCGAAGCAAATCGAAATTTTGATTAAGCTATACAAAGAAGTGAAACATAAAAAAAAAAAGAAAAAAAGAGAGATGATCCGCTTTGAAGCTGCTCCATATGTAGTTTCCTTCATCAAATTGTTCATTAATGTTGATAAACGCCAAAAAAGCTAGGTGACATAGATCACCAAAATCTTAAAAAATGAATGACTAGTCACTTTGTCAAAATGCCTAACCTTGATTGATTATGATCTTCAACATTGTTAAAGTCACTCTAGATGTTTTCCTTTAGTGTTTTTCTTTCTATAGGAGAATAACAAAAAGTTCTCCCTTCTCTTTAGACCTCATTTCACTTTTTATCTCTCATTCTAATCCTTCCAAGTAATGAAGCGCATGGAGCGTATAACATAGAAGAGATAACTAACAAAAAAGTTAACCTAAAATAAAGAAATCATACAATGTCTTGAACATTTACTTGTATGAGATAATAACTTTTGAGATTGGAATTGCATATGACTCTTACATGAAAGAAGACTAAAATACATAACAACATATACATCTCCTGCTATGATTGCCTTCAATCTCATCTATTGCTTTTCGCTTTGCCCTATATAACTGGATTCTTATTGCATCAATATCATGCTTTTGTTGCACTTCTTTTCGCATGGTGTTGGAGGTAAAGAAAATACTTTCTTTGGGATAGACTGATCGATCAGTCAAGTGTAGTTATCTGTATCTATGTCTGTCTGCAACAGGAATCGAGGGTCAGGATTAACCGATCGATCGATCCTAAGACTGATTGATCGATCTGTGCAAAAATTGTTTTTCAATTGCCGCGTGGGATTTGCGCAGTCAATGTGTTAAGCCTTATTTTTGCATTCTAAAGTTCTCTCTGAAACTCCTAAACACTTTTAACTCTATTTTATTGATCAATAGTAAAAGTGTGAGCCCGTGGACATAAACACCATTGTAGAACCACGTAAAACTCATGTGTGCATTGTAGACACCCAAATTTGACCCCGCTCGATCTTAGGCGAATTCGATGATGAAAACAACTGGAATGGTGTCTTAGTTTAATCCTCGGGAAGTGATTCAAGCTCGGTATTTGAACCCTAATCATCAAAACCTTTAAAACCAATAAATTATGTCAAAACACCAATAACTTATTATGCAAGTCATTCCCAATGTGGCGACCGCTATGTTTATTGTGGCGACCGTCAAGAGAAACTCTTGGAAACCCTAGCCAAAAGTGGCGACCACCACCTCCAACACGACGACCGCCAACTCACTTTGTGGCCACTACCAATAGAACCTTGTGAAACTTTTTTTAGACATGACGACCGCCACCTCCAACCTAGCGACCGCCAACTCTAAATGGCCTGACATGTTCCAAAACGTGGTAACATCTCATTAGTTGAAGAATTCTATAAATACCGTACCCCAGCGTACGCTTTCATGACAGAATTTTAGTGAGAGATTTAGTGAGAGAAGCTCTGCCAAGTCGCCGAGCAATTTGAGCCCCGACGTCGAAACCCTGCCGAAGTATCGAGCGCCAAACCTCCGATACTAAAATTCTTGCTTGAATTATCACCCGAGAATTGGATCATTGGAGCACATTCCCTACTTGAGAATTCCTTAGCAATTCAAGTACCTCGTTTGGATCCCCGGTCATTATAACTCAATTCTCTCTCTTTTGGAGTGATCGGGTTACATTCAATTTCAATTCACATTTTTCTTTCATTTGCATGATTAATCTTATTTGCTTACATTCTCTAATTCCTTAGTTATTAATTTTATCGCATTTCACACTTAACATATTGTTATTTTTCTATTAATTCATTAAATAGTGTTAACATAATTTAACAATACAACTAAACAATGTCGTTATTGTTATAATATAAATACTTACATATATATAGTTATAATTATTAATACTACACCAATTTAATGCTAATTTTTCTTTTAATGTTACTTTAATATTTTCTTGCTAGTACTTTATTTCTTTCTCTTTTCTTTTTTTTAATATTAGTTAATTTTTAATTTAATGTTAATATTTCTTTTTCTTGTAATGTAGTTTTATTTTTCTTTAAAATTTTTATTTTATTTTATTTTCTTTCTTTTTAATATTAGCTTAATGTTCCTTCACTAGTATTAATTTAATATTTCTTCACTAGCTTTTATTTTTTATTTTCTTTTTTTTTTAATATTAATGTAATTTTATTTTTTAGTATTTTATTTTATTTTATTTTTATTTGTATTATTAGCTTTATTTTTCATATAATGTTCCATCTTATTTTTCTTTTAATGTTTGCATAATTTTTATTTCATGGTATTTCTTTTATTTATTTATTTATTTATTTTTATTTGTTAAGCATTAAAACTCTATCAAAATTCTTTAATTTAATTTTTCTTTCTTTCTTTCTTTTTTCCTTTTCTTTTATTTTGAAAAGCATTAAAATCCTTTAGAATCTTCAAATTTTGGTTTCATTTATTTCTAATAGCACTCACTTTATTTGTTTTCTCTTTTATTTTATTTAAACATAAAATTCATAAAAAAAAATCTCTTAGTTTTAAGGTACACCATTGAAGGTACGCCATTGAAGGCACGTTATTGAAGGTCTGAAGCTGGATTCTTAAATTTTTTTTTCTTTTTTTTGTTTATTTAAAAGTATGTTTTTGATTTTTAAAAAAAGTATATTTCTATGTTTTTTTGAAGTATATCTCTGATTTTTTAAAAAGTATATTTCTAAATTTTTTTAAAATATATATCTCTGATTTTTTTAAAAGTATATTTTTGAATTTTTTTAAAGTTTATTTCTAATATTTTTTAAAAGTATATTTTTATTTTTTTAAAGTATATAAATTAAAGAGCATATGATACTTATTTTAAAATTATAAAAATTAAATTACATATAATGTAGGTTAAAATGTTAAGCTCAAGTAATGTAAGAAGCAATCTGAACCAAAATTACCTAAAGTACATAAACAAAAACTGTATATGTGGACCAAAACGTTATACTATGTGTGTCAATTTGGAGTCTACAATTTCTGGGAATTGTATAATCTCATTAATTTGAACACAATTTTACAACCTTCAACAACTCATTATATTTAATCAAGGCAACAAGTTATGAGAATGCATCAGAAGCAAATGAGAGAACGATGGGTCTCGTAAGTGAAACTATTTTTACAAGAGTCAAAATAATGAAAAAGAGTGTGAGAATAATAAAGATGGTAGTGGTTGCAAGTCCTACAATACATGTTGTAATTTTGTTATTTGCTTTACTTAAGTAAATTAGAGTTAAAAGAAAATTTATTAGCGATCATAGTAATTTGGTACCATAACTATGTAATAGTATTGTATTAGTTGTTACATGTATTTCGTAGTAAATGAATGAGCTTGTATGAATTTGAATAGGCTAGTGGAGATAGTATAAATATTTCTTTATTTGGTGTTTCAATTTTGTCCTCTGTTATCACATATTGATGGACAAAGATATTAAATACCCAATATGCTTTCAAAATATACTTTGTAAATGACAAAAAAGCCCATGGGTCCACTGCTTATATTTTCCTCCCTCTCAACCGAGAAACAAGCTTCACCTCCATGTCAAACGCCATTGAAGGCACGCCGTTGAAGGTACACTATTGAAGGCACGTTATTGATGGTCTGAAGCTAGAGTAAAGCTATTCATAAATTTTTTTTCTTTTTTTGTTTATTTAAAAGTATGTTTTTTATTTTAAAAAAAAATATATTTCTATTTTTTTTAAATTATATTTTTTCTTATAAAAAACTTTAAAAAATTTTCTATTAAAAACAATTTACTTTTATTCGACTTGAAAATATTTTTTATTAATTTATAATTTTTGTCGTACAAAACACCCAAATAATATATAATACTTTTTATCAAATCAAGCAGAACATAAAGGTATAATTTATTTTTTCTGATCCAACTGTAAAGAAACTTTTAAAACACATAATAGTACGTACTTTGCCCCATTTTCACTGTCAAGTTGAGATAGGGGTGCAAAAATAGCCTGGATTCGATTGGGGCTTGAAACCTGCCTGAAACCCGCCAATGTTCAGGTCCGATCTATACTGTTCATGGGCCGAGCCTGGGCCGCACCCCCAATTCCGTGGGGCCTGGCCGGCCCGACCCAAACCTGCTCGCCCCTAGGCCTGCCACAAGCCTGGGCTCGGGAAAATCGTTGGGCCGGGCCTGCCCGGCCCTCTCGCCCCTAAATCGGTCACATTTTTAGATGGATGGCCGGGCTGACTTTTGTTTTTAAAATTAATGGCTGAGATGTTTTGACCGGTCGGCCCAGACCCGGCCAACGGCTAATTTTTTTTTTTTTTAATACAATTTTTTGGTATATTTTTATTTTTTTTCATTCAAACAATTCTCTTCTCTCTAATTTTTTTCTCTAATTACTCGGTGATATTCGGATTCAGTGCAATTGTTGGCGAATCAAATAGTGAAGATCAAGAATCAAGATTAAGATCAAAACACAACTCGATCGACATCAAAATTAAAAATCGAAGTTCCTTAATTCGGTTTGCTTTATTTTTTTGTAATTTAATTTATTTATTACAATTTAATTTTTTGCAATTTAATTCAATTTTTTAAATTCTAGTCTCTATTATCTAATTTATTAATTTATTTATTAGAATTTAAATTCTAGTTTGTAAAAAACTTAATTTATTTGTTGCAATATTTAATTAAATTTTGAATACATTTAAAAAAAAAATTAAATTCTATTTCAATTTTAATTTTTTAAAATTCTGGTCTCTATTCTCTAATTTATTAATTTATTTGTTGTAATTTAAATTCTAGTCTCTAAAAAACTTTATTTATTTATTGCAGTATTTAATTAAATTTTAAATATATTTTTTAAAATTATAAGTAATTTTTAAAAAAAATTAAAAATCATAGTCTCTAAGCTCATTAATATACAAATTTTGATTTAAAATTTAATAATTTTTAAAAAAAATTGATGGATCCAAATATTTTTTCCGTTAATGAAGAAAAAAATATTTTTATATTTTTACCTACTGGTTCTAATCCCACTCCTCCTGCTCCTATTCATAATCCACCAACTACTTCATCTGCATCTATAGGTTCATTTAGTAAAAAAAATTTCAAATATGTGAGAATATTTTTAAAAAAAATTTGAAAAAAATAATGATGTCACCGTTACTGTTAAAGAAAAATGTAAAATTTGTAATAAATTACTTTCGGGTCACACATCTAGCGGCACTAGCCATTTACATAGACATGCTGATAATCACCGTAAAAATTCAGCTTTTAATGTCACTTTATAAATGCAAATAGGTAGAGATACAACTGGTAATATTATTAATTTTTCGTAGGAACAAACTCGCTCACAAAATTCTATTATTGATTATATAATAAAACAAGAATAATCATTTTCAACTAGTGAACAATTGGCATTTGAAAAAATGATACAAACCGAATTTGTTTCGTAATTTCAACGTTTTTTAAAAAATACTACAAGAAATAGAGTTTTAAGTAGATTTGTTGAAATTAAAATCGTGTTAATGGATTTACTTACAAACTTAAAAGGAAAAATTAGTTTAACTTCTGATTTATGAACTGCTAGAAATAAACATGAATTTTAATGTATTACAGCACATTTTATAGATATTGATTAGAATTTATGTAAAAGAATTTTATCATTTAAAACTATAGAATTTTTCTATACCGGTCAATCTTTAGGTATAGTTATTAGGTAAGAAATAGGTACGTGGGACATTGCATCAAAAATATTTTCTATTACTTTAAATAATAATTCTTATAATAATAATTGTGTTAATTATTTAAAACGTCATTTACAACTTCCATTATCTGGTTCTCTATTTCATGTTCGTTGTTCCGCACATATTTTAAATTTAATTGTGAAAGAATGACTTAAATATTACAATGAGTCTCTTGAAAGAGTTAGGTTAACAGTAAGATGCATAAATAGTGGTGTTAGAAGAGTTGATTTGTATAGAAAAATATGTCAACAAGAAAATATAAAATGTAAAAAATTACAACATTATGTAAAAACAAGATGGAACTCGATATATAATATGTTACAACTAGCAATAAAACAAAAAAAATCAGTTGATTTATTTTTTGAAATAAATACAGATATTAATTTTTCTCCACCAATGTCTAATGATTGGAATAATTTTAATGTATATAAAAAAAGTTTTTGATCAAGTAACAAAATTATTATTATTTATTTACACTCCTACTACTCCATTAGTTTTGCTGTGATTAAAACAAATTAGCACAATATTTGAAAAAGTTGTACTCAATATAAATTATTATCAAATAATATTTAGTATGAAAGATACTTTTGATAAATATTATAATGAAATAATACATATTTTTGGAATAGCCTGCATATAAGATCCTAGGAGTAAAAATATTAGTTTATAATATTTTTTAGAAATTATTTATGGTAATATAAACTAATAAGAAGTAATAAATGAAACACTTAAATATTTATATGATGAATATAAAACTTAAATAATACCACAATCAACACAACCCAAGGTTAAGATTTCATCTCAAAGTCGTAACGATAATTTGTCTATTATAAAAAATAAACGACTTTATGAGATTCATGGGAATTCTATCACAGAACTCCAATGTTATTTTGATACTGTAAAAAATATAGATGAAAATAATTATGATATTTTAGATTATTGAAAACAACACGGGGTGTCGTGGCCAGTAATGGCCGTGATAGCTCGCGATATACTTGGCATTCTTGTCTCTACAGTTGCTTTGGAGTCAACTTTTAGTGCAAGTAGACGGGTGCTGAACGACTACAGATTAAGACTCACTCTGGAAATAGTTCAAGTATTGATGATTACACGGGACACACTTTACGCATCGAAGAGGTGTCAAGAAATGGACGAGAAAGAAAGACTCGAAGTAGACATAGAATCTATCACGTCTGAAACGCCTGAAGAATTATCAGACTCAGGCTTATTTTTTAGATTATTTGTTGTATATGTAAATTTTCTTACTTTTTATTTATAATTTTATATTTTATTTGTCATATATTTTAAGTAGAGAATAATACAAATGGTTGTTATACTTGTATATGCCAATCTAATTGAGATGTACTTGACCTATAGTGATGCAATTTTTCTAATTTTTTAATATGTACAATACACTTACAATGTGTAAAATTGTTCACATTTGATTTTTTATTAATAAAATTTGTATCGCATTTTATTATTTCAATTGTTCAAGCTTACTTCATTTTATTGATTAATACACTTATATAATACAATTTTTTAAATTTATTATATTATATAAACTTATAAGTTTAATATATACAATACACTTACAATGTATAAAATTGTTCACATTTGATTTTTGATTAATAAAATTTATATTGTATTTTATTATTTCAATTGTTCAAGTTTATTTTATTTAATTGATTAATACACTAATATAATATAATAAATTTGAATAAAAAAACTTATAAGTTTATATAATATAATAAATTTATAATAATAAACTTATATAATATAATAAACTTATATAATATAATAAATTTGAATAAAAAAATTTATAAGTTTGTACAATATAATAAACTTATATAATATAATAAATTTGAATATAAAAAAAACTTATAACTTTATATAATATAATATACTTATAATAATAAACTTATATATATAATAAATTTGAATAAAAAAAACTTATAAGTTTATATAATATAATAAACTTTTATAATATAGTATACTTACATAATAAATTTAAATACAAAAAAAACTTATAAGCTTATATAATATAATGCACTTATATAATATAATAAATTTAAATAATTAAAAAAAATACCACAAAAATGAGCCGACCCGGTCAAGTCTGCCCAAAAGTCCAAACATTTACTCTTAGAACCTGGGCCGATTTTTTGAAAAAAAAGCCCGGACGGTGCCGGGCCCAAATTACATCCCTAAATTGAGGGCATCGGTTTCAATACTTGAAATGTAAATAGATTTTATACTTTTTTTTAACTAAAATGTCTATTATAGTCTAATTATTTGGGCTTTTAAATTTGTTTGTTTTTTTTTTATTCGGTTGGAAGTAAGTAGATGAAAGGAAAACGAGAGCTCGCAGCAGTGAGACTAAAATATCTGTATCACATCTGCTTAGAGAACCTGTCATTTCAAAGTTTTATATCCGATTGTTATCTACCTAATTAATTGATACGCGACGTAATTTAAAATTTTTAATATTAATATTTATTAATATATCAATTGATACAGTATAATATCAATTGATATTATATAATATCTATTGCGATTTAAACTGCAGCCTCCTATCCTGACATTGCATTAATATTTGAAGAGGGCTGAATTTAACTTGGGTCGAGTCTTCTGTTGACCTACGGGCCAAAACTAGTGGAAGACACTCCCACGGAAGACACCCCACATGAACGGCCATGACCATTGGGACTTAACATATCAAAGTACTAGAGTCGAGCTCTCCCTCGTTAATGATGATAGTGTGGCCGAACTATGAGTATTAATGAGAGTAGCGTAATCGAGCTAAGCATATTAACGAGGATAGCGTGGCCGAACTAAAAACATTAATGGCGAAAGGTCTAATCTATACTTGAAAAATATGGGTTTAATCTACCTATTTGTAAAATAAGACTGGTGATGCAATTTAACCCATCATTAGCCACCCAAAAAGACATTCCTTGACTCAATATAATAGGGCCAAATTTATGCTAAAAGTACACAACATTATTCTCTTAGAAACTCTATCAAATTGAATTCTTTTTGTTTTTTTTTTAAAACTTAATCTTCTTCCCATGACTCTTACGATACTAAGTTGTGCATCATAGTTGCCTTTCAGCATTCGCTGCGGGCCAACCTAACGATTGCTACTTTGTGCAACTCCGCTAAACCCAATCTAGAAGAATGGAAAGAACTGGTTCTTGCTCGTTCCAAATTCATCGACGGTTTAATCCCATACAATATTCAAATGTTCATTCATCAAGAACAATATTGTGCTAATTATAAAATACGTTGGTAATAAGTTTAATGGCAAAATACACTGATTTTCTTTCAAATTTAGTTGGATAACATTAGTACTATTGACCTTTTAAAGTTTGTCATTTCATCTCTGACGATTAAATTTATATTATAATTACCCTCTCGCTATTAATTAAAGGTCAAGCAGTCAATAAAATCTCATTTTTCATCAACCCAAAATAACTCAAAATGCCAATGTTACCCACTTTAGAGTTATAAACTCAAGTGACTGCAATGGAATTTTATTTGTTACCCATGTTCTAGTTATAAACTGGAGTGAGGGGAATAGAATCTTATTTTTTCAATAAAATATAATGTGATTATATTTTGAGACCTGTTTGATTGATATGTAAATAAAATTTTATTGATTACGTTAATACTATTGGCTCAATTAATAACTAGTTTAAAAGTTCATTTTTTTGTATTTTTTCGTTTTTAGTTAAAATACTAAATTGGTTTAAAGTATGCTGTTTAATAACTTAACTTTTAAGTTAGTTTTTTGAAGTTGGCTATTTGGATAAAAAACTAATTTTTTTTCTTTTTATTCAAAGTAGGCAATTTTAATATTCTATATATTGAATATTAATAATTATATGTAATTGGTTGTTATAATAAATAAGTTATGGATAAACAATATTATTGTATTTTAAAAGTGGTGGGAGTTTGAATAGAATATATATTCTGAGAGTTTATGTCTTAATTTGACTTTTTAATTTTTTATCTTTTTTGCTTTTTTTACCAAACGGGCAATCTTAGTTTTTAAAACCCAGAAATAGAATTATAAATTTTAAAAAGTTAAAAATAGTAATGTCAACTAACCAAATTTCGGAAAAAAAGTGTATTTTATCATTTTATGATATTAATTTTAATTTTAAAGCCAAGTGAAAGGCAGTCACGGGAAGATATATAGCATAGAATATTACAGTCTAGACTGTCAATTGCTGGCCCTTTTTTGGATGGATGAGTACCAACTTGCTCTGTGCATAAGATTTTAATGCCTCATCTTACTCTTCAAAGGTCTTTAGGTATGTAATAGTTAATTATTTAATATGTATAAAATATTATTTTACCTAATAATTTCAACTTTTGAGCTAAGTTTCTATTTGGGATGTTTAAAAAGTTTACCTTTTAATGAGGTTTAGTTTTTTTTTTATAAAAAAAGTAGAATAAAAAAAGTTAGTATTTGAAATAAATTTTAATTGTAGTTTTTTTTGTTTTTTTCTTTTTTTACTTTTTATTAAAATGTTTAATATACTATAACTTTTTACTGTTAAATTATAGTGTTTGAGATATTAGAATGGCCTTTTTATTTTTGTGAGAATGGTTAATTTTTTTAATTGAGAGAGTTATAGTAATTTTAGTTCAAAAAAATTAAGAAATTTAAAATGTGTATAAGTTTTTTTTTTTTTGAAAAAAAAGCTGAAAAAAGTCCGTTGGTTTTTTTAGGAAATCAAATAGTATAGCTTAAAAAATGATTTTTTTGTAAAAAAAAATTATCAGCTTTTAAGTAATCCCAAACAAGCCCTAAATACAAAGTTTTTATATGCTATTAAAGTCCATTTCACCTACATTTAAAAAACAAATCACAATGCTCCATGTCTTCTTCTTTTTCTATGTATCTCGCTCTCTCCACGGGGCTCTCGTTTTTCTCTTTATTTAAAATTTAAATATTTTCTCTCTTTATTTTAAATTAATTTTTTTTTAATTTCAAACTCAATTTTCTTATTTATTTTTTTATCGAGGGAACATTTTCAATATATGTCACACATTCGATCCAAAAAATATAATTAATTTTGTATAATCTTTTTAATTTACACTTTTTTTTTCATTGCATTTGGTTAGAATTATGGCTGAACCTCATTAGTCATATTAAAAATTTGTTGTGAGACTATTAATTTTTTACTATGTTACCACCCTTAATAATCTATAAAATTATTTATTATTTAAAACTAATTTCAAAATTAACTTATATTTAATGCGCTTTTAAACAACCGTAATTGCTATATATTACTATGCTGATATGTACGGTTTTAAACGATAATGATTTCAGATATTGGCCTGAATGGGAGAATATTATTTATTGGTATATTTGCTTATTTAACATTATAAATTTTTTATTTTTAGTAATTTTTTTATCATTTAGTCAAACTATTATACTTTTAGATTCATCTCATTGAGACAAGTCGAAAAAATTAAAAATTTTGATCAAAATATAAAAAAAAAGTTCATAAAAAATAAAAATAAACAAATATAAATCAATAAGTCAAATTATATATTTGCTACTCATTTTCGTCTTTAGTTGAATTTTTTTTTAGTCAAAATTTTTTACTTTTTAAGTTCATCTCATCGAGACAATTTGAAAAAATTAAAAATATTTAGTCAAAAATTAAAAATTTAAAAAATAAAAATATAAATAAGCAAAATCGTGGCATTTAGCTTAAATAGGGCCATTAAACTATTTTAATCTGCATTATAATTAATGACCCGACCCATATATAACGGGTCAAACTCGAAACACGCTGAACATAAACATTGTTGGGTTGAAACCCAAATGTTGGCCGAACTTAGTTTCTTTTTGGCCTATTTTTTTTTAAAAGTTTTTTTTTTTTTTTTTGCTTAAAAGTACCTTAAAAAGTCTATTTATTTGTTCTCTTACTATAATTAATTGTTATTTCACATTTTTCACATCTACTTAAAAAAAAAACAAAAACAAAAATCCAAAATACTTTAAAAAAAACTAAATTAAACACAAGCTCAGCCAAATCGGAATAGGATCCATCCCTTTTTTACCAAAGTCCTATTCCAAACTCAACTTCCATTCACTATAAATAGGGCTCACCCCTACTAAAAGTACAACTTAACTCCCTCTTCTCCCTCTGTTTGTTTACCCTTCCCTTTTTCTCTCTGTGAGATCTTGGCATAAGCATTGGAAGGATTTTTTAACCAATATGTCGGTTAGGAATGGCAATAAGGCCGTGCGAGGTCAGAAAATATTGAAAAAATAGCAAAGAACGAGACAGGAGCAAAGATATTCCGAAAGTAAGTACCGTCAACATCCCGTTTGTTATCAGAAGCAAAAAAAACTCTCACATAATAATATGAAAAAGTACAAAAATGGGACAAAACGAAATGAAAAAAATTGTCATTCTTAATTTCGACTAAGTAGTTCATCGAACTTATTGTAACCAAGTAAAAACCAATGCCAAGACATGGCAACACAATCCATAACCATTGATTGCATGGGTTGGAATCCAAATTGTCATACAATTACTGATCCAAATACCAAAATGAATCAAACACTAGTAACTCATAGGAGAAATGCTAGAGGATTTGTTGCACCATGTTGAGCAAACTGAGGTGATGGACCACATATGTAGCTAGCTAAGATTCCCAAGTTTTTTTTTTGTTTTCTTTTCATGTAGGTTGTTTGGCAGCAAAACAATATTTAAATTATTTGTACTAACGTACTTTTTGGGTTGACAAGCAAGTTTTTTCTGCCACTCTTGCCGAAGGTTGTGCCCCAGTGTTAAAGCCCAATTTGGATGTTTTAAATCAAAATTAGGTTCTTAGAAGTTTAGCTTTTTTAAAAAAAATGTGAATAAAAAAATAAAATTATTTGGGATAATTTGTTAGTATTGTTTTCTTCTTCTTTTTTTAAATGTCAAACATGATTTTATTCTTTATTTTAAATTGTAGAGTTTTGAATAACACCACGATTCGTTCATATTTTTTAATAGAGTTGATTTTCTATTAGGAGTATTATAGTCATTTCTTTCGAAAAAAAAAGAATAGATATTACATTTATATATCTCTCATTTTCTCCTCTATTTTTCCATCATTTTAGCTATAGTTATTCATCAATAATTAATTTTCTTTTATCATATTATTGTTGCTACGGATTTTGGGCTCGTTCTAATTCGTTTTTAGTTTGACAAATCTGTAACAAATGATTATTCATATTATTTATTTAATTCATTAATATTTTGGCACATGGTCATTTGGAATTATGATTTTTATATTACAAGGCTATACAAACGGAGTAGAAAACATCAAAAATAATTCACAGGGCAGACCGCCCGACAGACCGCTCGAACGGTCTCTCGAGCGGTTTATTGATCCTCTCGATTTCTCAAGTCTCTGCAAAAATTTACTGAGAAGCAGGCTTCACCGATCGAGTGGTGATTAGACCGTTTGAGCCCTCTCGGCGACAAGGGCTTTTTAATTGCAGCGCCAGCTAGGGTTTTTGCCAGTTTCTTATAAATAAGGAGCTAAGGTGTCTTGTTTTGGAGCCTCCTCAATATTTTTATGAAACCCTAGCCGTCACGAGAGCCTTTGAAGCTAGTCTATATACGTGCATGATAGTCTACCGCAACTTGATGATTCAATAAGCTTCCGTGCAGTCAAGTTTATCATCAAGCATCCAAACCTTGAACGATTTATTCACGAAGTCGCTTGAGAGGAGTCTCAAGTGTTGATGTTTGGTGGAGGAGTCCGTTAGCAGTGAAGTCCGGTGGTGGGTTCCAGTGGCAACCAAGTACAGGGGTTGGTGCACGTGAATTCGGCATGAGTAGGCTTTCAAACGTTTGGTTGTGGGTACAACGTTGGTTTGTAAGATTATCTTGTAACCAACGATTTTATAGTATTTGACTTCCTAAACCCGGTGTGGTATCGTGATTTTTACCCGATTTGGGATTTTTTACGTAAAAATCGCTATCTCGTGTGTGATTGTGGTTTGTTTTATTTTATACTTGTGTGATTTATTAATTTAAGCTTTTTGTGTTGTTTATCTTATTTAAGAAAATTAATTTGTGTAAATCAGTCGATAAGCAGAATTTTTCAATTGGTATTAGAGCAGGTCACAAAAATATTTTTTTGTAAAATTTTTTGGTGTGATCCATTGACTGATTTGCAATAAATGAATTTTCTTAGAGAAGGCGCTTCAATCCGTAGACCACCTCTTTTTGACGGCCATAATTATCCCTTTTGGAAAGTTAGAATGAGAGCATTTTTGAAATCTATTGACGAAAGAGTTTGGCTTTCTGTTGTTGAAGGTTATAAGCCTCCCACCTGTACTGTTGATGGAGAAATCGTCCATAAACCCGTGGCTAAATGGGGCAGAGCTAATTTTGAGGATGCTGGCTGGAATAGCAAAGCCATAAATGCTATCTTTAGTAGAGTCACACAAGATGAGTTTCATAAAATTTGTACGTGTGACTTGTCTAAAGAAGCATGGGATATTTTTCAAATCACTTACAAAGGGACTGACACGGTAAAAATCACAAAACTTCAACGTCTCACAACAAATTTTGGGACACTTCGTATGAAAAACGATGAAAGTTTTGATGATTTTTACTCAAAATTAAGTGAAATTGTAAATGCCACGTTTAATCTTGGTGAAAATTTTTCGTCTTCTAAAATTGTTCAAAAAATTCTTAGATATTTACCCAAACGTTTCCAACCAAAAGTCACCACAATAGAAGAAAGTAAAGACATTGATCCTATTTCTGTTGAAGATTTAGTTAAAAACCTACAAACCTATGAACTAAAATTTTAAAACAAAAAAGTTTTAAAAAATTTAGTTTTCATTTCAGCTCAAGATTCTACAAGTGACTCTGATGAAGATTTAGACCATGAGATAATGGCTGTTTTTGTGAAGAAGTTTAAAAAAATTTTAAAAATTAAAAAACCTAATCAGGAGAAAAAATCACAAAAAAGATACGGTAAAGACAAAGTCAAAAACATATCCAATTTTACTAAAAAGGATCGAAAGGCCAGATTTCAGAAATCCAATGCTATGAATGCAAAGGATATGGACAAATGGCTAAAGAATGCCTGAACCTTCTTAAAATGAAATAAAAAGGATTCACAGTCACTTGGGATGATCAAAGTGAACCCAACACGAGTGATGAGAAGAACTCTGATTATGATGACAGGAAAATTGTAGCTTTTGTCGCTTCTGTTCAGGAATATTCTGTTGAGTCATAAAATTTTGGAATTCTGAAAATGAGGAGATTGGCAATGATGAAGAAAGTGAGGATGAAAAAATTCTTCAACAAGCTTATGATAAGCTTTATAAAGAGTGTTTTAAGTTGACAAAAAATAATGCAAAACTGGTTAAAAAATTTAAATTATATGAAAAAGAGAATGAAACTGTCAAGCAAGAGCTAACTGAAGCTTCAACTTTGGTTGTGAAATTGAAATCAGGCCGGGAGATTTTATGTGAAAAACTTGCAAAATGTGACACAGTAAGGAATGACGTGTTTGAATTGTGTCAAACTAGACAAATTAGGATTGGATTTCTTGAAAAAGAATTGCATGCTAGTGTTGAGTTTAAAGTTGATCTTGAATTAAAATTGATTAAATTTGAAAAAGATTTGTTAAATGCTCAATCTACTTTCAAGAAATTGAAGGCAAGCACCATAGCGTTGGATGACATGCTTGGGGTACAGAAGGCTGTGATAGATAGGTGTGGACTAGGCTTTGTTGGTGCTTCTTCAAGCAACCCGACAAAGGAAAAAGAAAAAAGTGGCCAGCCAATTTGTCACGCCTCAAACTTCGGATCATGCGAGTTTTGAATGTACTACGGAGAGTTTATTGATTTAAAAGAGTAGCCAAAAGACTACAGTTACGAGTTTTGAATAAGAAATTCTTTTCGTTTTAAAATAAGCTTTAGACCGTTCCAAAATCTTCCTCGAAGCACAAAAGTTTAAATCATTTCAAAATCCCGTTTGTAAACCGTTGATCCTAACAACGAAAAACGTAGTATAAAACTACAGAAAACAACAACCGACCCAAGGTTCTCTCGAAAGCATTAAAACACGCATACATCCATAATCATAGTATACGATTTACAACATGTTACAAATAAACATGAAACATATACAACAGATATAAACTACCTATCAAGACAAAACAAACGTCTTGTCATTAGCCACCTTCGGGCACCACCGGGTCAACCTACAGGATTACGCTTACCTGAAAAATATTTTACAACAAAATTTCACACCGTGAGCCGAAGCCTAATAGAAAAAAGACATTAAAACTATAAGGAAGAAAATATGCAATCACAAGCATACGAGTTGAATCACATGAGCCAAAAAGGTTTTCCCAACCCAAAATCATAAGTTTTCCATCAGGCTAACACGAGCCTCAAAACGGTTTTATTTCATAAAACCCCACATTTTCGTCCTCAAAACCATGCATATCATATAGTGGGAGCTAACTCAACCACAGAGCCAAAAGGTTTTACATCGTAAAATTCCAAGTTTTTCCATCAGACTCCCAAAACAGTTTTTTCTTTCATAACCAAGTATTTAAATAATACAAAACCACATTTTACAGTTGAAGAAAAACAGTAACCAAATATTACTTTCCCACTCGGATCACATAACGAGGAAAGACAAAACAGTAATCAAATTATCGTTTCCTTCGTGAAATGTACCATCGCGGAATAGAAGAATATGATCTTATGTACCGACTCCATCACAAGGGGATAGAGGTCACAACTATAGACTCATGTCCAGTATCTAACTCCAAGATATCATGGGATCGCCTAAATACACACAGGTTTTATACGGAGCAGCATGACGAACCACTTAGTTTATGGCTATGACCCGAGGGAACTAAGAACCCATCCGTCTCAATTTACGGGGACTAACCCGAAGGACTTGAGTATCTACGCTGCGCATGCTTCTGGACTTACACAGAAGGCAACTCGTGCCACATAATCGTCATCCCGGTACATCTAGATAATCTTCTAAAAATCGAACCGTAGTATCAACTACAACACATTTTACAAATATACATTATACATGTATATAGATCCATCTATTAACATGGAGATCAAAAAAATATTTTCAAAATATTTTTTTTCATTTTCAACAAAACGTTGCAAAATGTGAGAGTCAACCCCGAAGGCGAGCTCCAAACCTCTAAAACATAAAATGTTGAGATTTCCATCAAAACCATCGTTTTCCAACAAAAATCACAATCTTCCACTATTTTTTAAAAAAACCCTTTAAAAACCATCCAACCACAAGTCATATAATGTAATAAACCAAGAAAAATAAAAAATTTACTTTTTACCCGAAAAATCAAGGTTTAAACACACACACAT
>JAOTRH010034615.1:0-20726 GCA_034768845.1 Heliamphora exappendiculata
ATTTCATCAGTTTTCAGCCGTAACATCTCTAAGATTTTTATTTTTTAAATCACAATTGTTAAATTTCAGGATAATCTATTTTTGGTCTCGTCCTTTACATTGAATTTAAGTGTCTTGTGGATGCGAATCAGGTAGCTTCAAGCTCCATTTGGTCCCCGAGAATGCTGAGTGAAACGAAAAGTTAATTTAACGTTTCTAATCTCATGTTTTATTTACTTTCGAGTATTTGGTCCCAAGAAGAAAAAAAAAAATTAAAAAAGCTCAATGTGGGAAAGAACAGCGTGTTTGTTGAGGGAGGTCGGGTTATCAGTCCGACCTCGCTTCTAGGTCATCACCACGCCATCTGACCCAAGGGGACCACCATCTTTGCTAGACCCGCGTTAGCCGAGGTCAAGCACGGGGGCAGCCGGCCAGAGGGGGGTGCTCTAGCACTATGGGAGCTTGGAATCACGTGACCCAAGCTCACAGATATCGAGGACTTCCTAGCTAAGCTTTGCAAACCGTACACTGGGTCTGGCATAGATGCAAAAAGAAATTACTAAGAGAGGCAAAAGTAAAAAGAAATTACTAGCGGAGGCTGGAGAAAACTCCACACAATCATTATTATAAAGCCACAACTTTACAGCTTGCTTGATGGATTGAACATGATGCATCGTGAGTGCAAAAGTCAAACCCAGTTCATCTATAAATAGAGGGAGTTTTCCCGCCATTGAGGTGCGGACCATTTCATGAAGTAAAAACATTGTTAATTTGTTTCCTCACTCTCAAGCTTTCATTGACTTGATCATCAAAATGCCCTTTGGTCAAACCTCTGGCAGGGCAGCACTAACCTTCTATTTGTGTCGAAAAAGGTAGACGTTGTTCACATAGTCAGTTGCCAATGAGGACGAGACTATAAATTCCAACCTTAACCCTTTACAGTTTGGCACCGTTTGTGGAAAAGACGAAAGAATGCCTCCATGGCAGCTAATGCCAGAGAGCAAGACACATTGAACAATCCTAGGCGAGTTTATAGTAGACAAAACGGTGGGACTTATCGAGTCGTTATATCTGAAGTCACCATAAAGGTAGATGAAATGGAGCCAACCACGGTGGTAGAAATCGCGTTTACTTTGAGGTCCATATTACTGGATCCAAAGTAAATAACATGGAGGAGACCACTCAGGTTAGCTCCTACCAAGCAACTCAATTTGAAGAGAGACTACCAGCACGTTACCCTCTATAGCAAGTAATGGAACAATACCAGATTACTAGGAGGAGCTAAACAGAGAGGGCTACAAGACACCCGAGGTCTGCTGAATCGGATAGGCGAGCAACAAGCCCAACTGCAAGCTCAAGAAGTTAGTTGAATGAGGCAAGCTTGATGGATCCACATAGTGAAGACCTAGGAAGAGCTCCTGACATAAGCATGTATCCACAACAAAGCGCCGAAGAGAAGGAAAAACGCAAACCTCAAGCAACACCCATGTGAAGACGTTAGCAATAGTGGCAACACTAGCAGTTGGAGGGCAAATAACAGTCACCCTCGAGGAGATCGACAAAGGATGTAGCGCACCGAGCTCTAGAGCAGATTTTAGCTTCACCATTCACGAGAGAGGTAAACGGACTAGAACCACCTTGTAGTTCTAAGCACCATTGTTTGCCTAATACGATGAGAAGTCACACCAGGTGAGTCACATTAGATATTTCAAGCAAATGATGGCCATCTAGAATGGGAGCGCGTGCTCATGTGCTAAGCTTTCCTTTCGAGTCTAGGGGAAGTCGCCTTGAGATGGTTTGACATTTGACAAACTACCACCCTGCTTGATTGGTAGCTGGAAACAACTGGTGGCCAAAAGGTTCATTACCAACAACAAACAACTAAAAGAGATTGATGCCCTGCGCAACCTCAATAAAGGGGTGAGCGAGAGCCTTAGAGAATATGCTCGTCAGTACTGGAAGACCTTCAATGAAATTAATGACTGCAATAGTAGTTTGCAGTGGCTTCATTCACGCTCGACTTGGATAAAAGACACAAACTGAGGCAATCTTTGATAGGGGTGTTTATGGTTTGGTTCGGTTCGATTGAGCTAATCCAAGAATCAAAATATTGTGAACGGTTTCAAGAGTTTAAGAATCGAAATCGAATCATATGTATTATGAAACCGAACTAAAGCAATATATAACGGTTCAGTTCTTGTTTGGAACCGCGATTCTACGAGTAAGTATTTGGTACCTACTTTATGTTCAAGAAATTATACATTTATTTGTTTATTTTTTCTATTAAATTTTATTTTCTTTATTTATATTATTTTATTTTATATTTTATTTTGTTACTTATTTCATATTATTATAAAGAAAGATCTCCATATCTATAAATTATGAATTATATTTTATTATATTTTGTCTATTACCAATAATTTATGAATTATACAATATTATGATGTTATGAGAAAATAATAAAAGAGAAGAAATAAAGAAAAATAGAAAATTTAAAATAAAATAAATATTATTTTATGTTTTTTCTTTATGTATAATACATAATATAATACAAATATAATAAAAATAAATAACGGATCGGTTTGGTTCCAAACGATTTTTTGAAACTTAATTCGTGAATTGAACTCTAATGAACAGTTTCTAATTATTTAAAATTGGAACCAAACTGTTTACCAAAAATTCGAACCAAACCATACGTTTTGGATAGGATCAAACCGTTTTGACAGTTCCATCGATTTTTGGAACACCCCTAATCTCTAACTAAGCGACCAGCTTATGGCATGGTCGAGCTCATGCAGAGCATCGAGCAATATCCCAAAGTCAAGGAGGACACGAAGAACTTCGTAACTGAGATACTGACTTTGACAAAGAAGATAAACGATGGAAGAAAAGTTGGAAATAAAGAAAAGAAAAAGCCGTTCGAGATGAAGTCAGGGCGAGCTTCGAGGTAGCTAACACTATCTTGAAGGACCCGATCTACAAGCTCTTGCCTCAGATAAAAGATAAGCCTTGGTTTGCCTGGTTACCTTAGATGTTAGGAGATTCGAGCAAAAAGAACTAGAAACAACGATGTTCATACTACAAAGCTATTGAACATCTCACGGAGAACTGCCATGCATTAAAAAAAGCGTCTAGAGGATTTGATTAAGGTTGGGCACCTCGGTCAATTCATAGACCTAGAAAAGACTCCCTACCCACAAGTGTAAAGCTATGCGGGCCTAGCTTGGGTAAGGGGAGACAAGCAAGAGAAAGAAGTCTAGCAACGAATTCTCTATAGGGATATGACCTTCATAGAAGCAGATATGGAAGGGGTCGAGCATCTGCACAACGACGGACTGGTTGTGACTCTAAGGATTGGGAGATATGACGTGCAGGGTATCTTGGTGGATCAAGAGAGCTCAACTGAGGTAATGTACCTTAACCTGTTCACAAAGTTGGGTTTCAAACACGTCGACCTGTAGAGGTCCCGGTGGGAAAGACCGCTTTGCCAGTATGAGTTGAAACTAAGACCCTGATCATCAAGTGCTTGGTGGTAGACGTGCCTTCCTTTTACAATGCCATCATGAGAAGGGCATGGCTACATCAATTGAAAGCCATTTGCTTGGCTTATCATTAAGTCCTTAAGTTTCCAATAACACAAGGAGTAGAGATTGTCTAAGGAGATCGGAACATGGCAAGACTGTTTCGTGGCGGCAATACACGAAGTGGCGACCTCTTCATCTAAATAGGTCTGCGTGATGGAAGTCCATGACAAACCTGTCCTAGAGGTTGTCGGTCGCTAGCCAGCCGAGAAGGTGATCGAGTAACTGAAGAAGATCACGCTGACAGAGGATGAACCATACCGTTACTGCATGGTTGGGTCCAGCTTGTCCGATCAGGAAGAGAACAAGCTGGTGGCATTCCTAAAATATAACTTGGAAGCCTTTGCATGGATACCTTATGAGATGCTGGGCATTGATTCAGAGGTCACGCAACACCACTTGAACGTTAACCCTCCCACGAGGCAGTAATCCAACGAGAAAGGAGGTTAGCTCCATAGCACATGAGAAGGTCGAGAAGCTATTAGAAGCAGATGCCATAAGGGAGATCCACAATCCAGCGTGGCTCTCCAATACAATGGTAGTAAAAAAGATCAGGAAGTGGAGGGTCTGTGTAGACTTCACAGATCTCAACAAAGTCTGTTCAAAAGATTGCATTTCTTTTCCCTAGATTGACTAATTGATAAACTCTGCTACTGGGCATGGAAAGATGAGCTTCCTAGATAATTACAGCCTTACAGGGGTTGCCACTTGATAGCTGTCAGCTCAAACGACCTGAAGAAGACATCCTTTCATAATCTCCGAAGGACTTTATTGCTACCAGGTTATGTCCTTTGGTTTGAAAAACTCAAGGGCTACATATTAAATATTGGTGACCAAGTTGTTTCTGTGAAGCGAAGTTCTACATTGCTTGGGTACAAAAATAATATGTAGTATATCAGCGTGATGGTACCCTCACCTTAATAGCTAGGTTTTGGGGTTGAGTTCTACCAAAAACCGTGTAGCATGATATTAGAGCTGAAGTATCAATGATAGATAAAGTGCATGTCCCTGGCTTGCACGCGACAGGTGCTTCTGAGTGAGTACACTACGCGTGAGAGAGAGTGTGAAGTGAAGCTCTACATCGCCTGAGTACAAAAATAATGTGTAGTACAAGCACGATGGTATTCTCACCACCATAGCTAACTTTTGGGGTTGAGTTCTACCAAAATCCGTGTAACATGGGAGGGTGCGGAAAGCCTGGCGGAGGATGCATATAAACTTCCTCATTAAGATGCCCATTGAGGAAATCATTCTTGACATTCAGCTGAAATAGAAGCTATTGCCGAATGGCAATAATAGGAATCAAAGTACGAATTGTAGTCATCCTGGCCGCAGGTGCAAACGTTTCCTCATAATTAATCCCGTACTCCTGAGAAAAACCCTTAGCAACTAATTTAGCCTTATAGTGCTTTAGAGAACAATCAAAATGAGTTTTAACTTTGTACACCAATTTGCATCTAGTAAGGTTTTTGCCGGCAGGCAATGAAACCAAATTCCAAGTGTATATCATTGATCCAGTGTGGATCAGTATATGCTTCTTTCTAAGATTGAAGCTCAAACTAAGTATCAATAGTAGATAAAAAAGCACGATAAGAAGATGAAAAACAAGTGTTAGAGAAACCAAGCCTTACCCGTAGAGTATGGGCACGCAAAGGATAGCGCCGTTTAGGCGAAGCAAGATCTACATGCGCAGAGTGAGTTGGGTTGAAGTTGGTAGGTACATGGTGGGAAGGAGGCTTCCTGCGAGAATAGACTAATAGTGGAGATGAAATAGTTGAAGTACAATACATGGAAGGAAGGTTAAAAAACATCAAGAGTTAGAGAAACTTGTCGGAAGGCACATCATTTGGAAAAATGATCAATATGAATTAAATTATCTCTAGGAATTGGGGCATATTTTGGAGGGAGAGTAAAATGAGAGTGTCTCTAGAAAAAAACACAACATGATGGGATACATAAAGCCGATTAGATGCAGTATCATAACATCGATACCCCTTTTGTTGAATACCATAGCCCGATAAGACAAAGAGCTGAGTGGGCGCTAAGTTTAGTGTGCTCCCGTTTGGGAAGAAGGACAAAACAAACACAACCAAAGACATGTAACAATGAGTAATTAGGAGAGTGACCAAACAACTTTTCATAAGGAGAGATTCTAGAAAGAAGAGGTGTGGGCATGTGATTAAGAAGATATATTGTAATAAGTACAACTTTTCCAAAAAAAAATAGCAGAGATAGAGGAGGAGAGAAGGGAGCGAGCAGTGTCAAGGATATGCTGATATTTTCTTTTAGCTCTACTATTTTGTGCTAGAGTATTAGAACATGAAAATTGACGAATAGTGCCATAGGCAGCTAAGAAATCAGAGAATTCTGTTAGGAAATACTCCCCACCCAAATCAGAACGAAGCCCATCTTCAAGTGTTGGCTAAGTCAATTTAGATTGGTGGGTAATAATTAACTATAATATAAATCAATGTTGTCATCACTAAAGTTCAACCCGTCAGACACGTACATCTTAAAGTGGTGGAAAGATGAGTGAACCATGGAGTGAAATGTGCGATAGATACGGAAAAGATAAAATTTGTGAGACATGCGAAACACCCAACAAAATCGGCTATAATCATCAATAAAGAAAACATGATATATGAAACCTCCCTTTGTTGCAATGGGTGAAGGACCCCACACATTAGTATGAACAAGAGAGTAAGGAAATGTAGAAAGAGAAGTGCTCCTGAAAAAATGTATTGCTGACATTTTCGCAAGCTTACAACCATTATACTCAGAAATATTACTAGTAGACAGTTTATCCAAACAACCAGACTGAACTAATTGTTTTAAGCGCTCATGAGACGGGTGACCTAACTAAGAATGCCAATGATAGAAAGGAGAAGAATGTTGATCTAAACAAAAAGAAGATAGAGCCGCATAAGAAGAATTGAGAGGAATGTGCAAACTTTCCAACAAACATATAAATCACTAGTCCTACGGTCGATCTCAACTTGCTTTTGGGACTTCCGATCCAGAACAACACAACTAGAGGAAGAAAACAAAACATTATAACCAGAGTAAAAAAGCTGACTAATAGATAGTAAATTGACAGACAACTGTGGCACACAGACAGAGCCAATAGAAACAACTTGCATAGTAGCGCCATTTGAGGTAGAAACAGTGATGGGAGAAGAGGGAGAAATACAATGGCTGAGACTCGACAAATTAGATGTCATATGATGAGAATATTCAGAATCAAGGATCCAAGTAGCTGGTGAAATATTCATGAAATAAAAACCATGCAAACCTAAAGAAAAAATGGTCATAATAGACGCATGAGATTGACGTCCAAAAAAGGCCTGCATAATTGGAAACTGCGCAAATAGAGAACGATACTAAGGATGGGGGCACCACTTGTGAATCTGGTCAAAATATCACTTCTCTAGTCAAAGTGTCATATCAAAAGCTCCTTCAAATGTTTTTTAGAACATTAAGCCAATAGATGTAACTGTCGCCATTTAATCGAACACTAGAAACCTGTAACTTCTCCAGAGACATGCTAAATAGTGGAAAAGAAACCAAAAGTCGAAGATCACAGGTGCAAGAAACAGTCGGCCTAGGTCATGGGTATCGAAGAATACACTTAAATCTGGTTGCTTGGATCAAAACCAAAGAGAAGGCTAAAGAACAAAGCATAGTGAGGCTCTAGCGAAGTCGTAAAGAAATCGAGAGCCAAATGTTATTGCAAAGGCCAAAGAGAAAGGTTTAAAAGTGCGAGAGCCTGCAAGGGTCAAAGAGCCGAAGACTAGTCACATCGATGCATCAAAGTAGATGTTCGACAAGGTTGTTAGTGCTGATCGAGGGCTCCAACTAGGTCGCCAATAATTGTCGATGGCTTCGAAGAAGTTGAGCGAGGGCTACAAATCTTGCGATGATGGTACGAACAATGTCGCATCTGAAGGGTTAGATGCCAAAGAACCAACTCTGGCGAGGTCACCAATGCTGATCGGAGGCTCCAAAGTCGTTGGTGCTGGTCGACAATGAAGGAAGTAGGAGAAGAGGTCCCCACTGCGAAGGAAGAGAGAAAAACAATAGCGAAGGTCGGCGACAGCTAGTATTTGCTTCAATGGGCTCGCCGGTGGCTAGGATTTGCTCCAGTGGGGTTACTAGTGGCTAGGGTTTGCTTCGATGGGGTCGTCGGTGGCTAGGGTTTGCTCTGGTGGGATCGTTAGTGGCTAGATCTGATGATTAAGGGTTTGCGATGGCTAGATCTCATGTTGGTCACGACCTCTAAGTTGCATTAGTGGTCGACGATGGTTCGAGAGGGGTCGCCGATTATTGGAGAGAGGTTGTCGATGGTCGAGGTGGTTGTGCGATGCTACAGTACTTCAAAGCTAGGGTTTTGCTACTATTGTGGGAAGCTACTGGAGTGCATTCTACTGCAGCTCGTAGTTGGAGAGCTACGATGACTAGGGTTGCTAAGTTGTCGATTCTGATACCATGTTACACGGTCTTAGGTAGAATTCAACCCCAAAAGCTAACTATTGTGGTGAGGGTGCCCTTATGCTTATATACTGTACATTACTTTTATACTCAGACAATGTGGGATTTCGCTTCACAGTTTCAACCCTTGATTGATCAAAAGATGGAAATCTACATATATGATATGGTGGTGAAAAGCAAAGAAGGGCCCGACCATCTAGCTTACCTCCGGCGCACGTTTGGAATCCTCAATGCCTACAAACTCATGCTCAATGCTTCCAAGTGTGCTTTTAGAGTTAAATCCGGCAATTTCCTGAGGCACCTGGCCATTCAGAGGGGGAATGGGGGCAAATCCCAACATTGCTACCGTGCAGAACATATTCCCGCCTAGAACTATAAGAGAGTTTCAGAGGCTCATTGGAACGACAGCCGTTAATCATTAAATAAGTGCACACTTATTTGAATTGTTAAAAAGGGGAAAATGTTTTGTATGAGAGGAGTCTGACAAAGCCCTCCATAAACTTAAAAGAGTATTTGGTCACAACTCCTCTCCTGTCCAAATCAACCGCTGGGGAGGACCTATATCTATATTTAGCTCTATTTGAACACTCAGCCAGTGCAATGTTTGTCCGGCTAAAGGGGCTCGAACAGAAGCCTGTCTATTATGCGAGCCACACTTTTCTTGATGCAAATACGAGGTATTTGCTGTTCCAGAAGTTGGTATCTGCACTAGTAATGGCTTTACGGAAGTTCGTCCACTATTTTCAAGTTCACAAGATAATAGTGTTGACATTGTATCAATTGAAGGCAATGCTGCGTAAGGCGGACTTCTCGAGACGGGTTGCCTGTTGGGCAGTGGAGCTTGATGAGTATGACCTACAATATCAGCCCAGGACTACAATCAAGAGGATGAGTATGACCTGCATTATCAGCCCAGGACTACAATCAAGAGGATGAGTATGACCTGCATTATCAGCCCAGGACAACAATCAAGAGGCAGGCTATGGCTGACTTCATAGCTGAGTTTCAAGGTCAGACATCCCATTTAGTTTGGCCTCTGACCAATCGAACCTTGAATTAACGAGGGAGTTAGGGAGGATCATTACTAAAGAAGAATGGAAGCTCAACATAGGTGGCTCTTCAAATCAAAATGTTCAGGGGCTTGAGTTGTCTTGATATCATAAAGGAAGCAATAATCGAACACTCCACCAGATTGGGTTTTTTGGTTTCGAACAACAAATCCGAGTAGAAGGCACTGCTGGTCGGGCTCTGAAGTGTCGAGCTACTACAAGCTAACTGAATCAGGTTCTTTTGTGACTCTAACGGGTAGTGAATCAACTGACGAGCCAGTACAACGCCCGAGATGACAAGATGGTCGCTTACCTTGCCCAAAGCACTAAAGTTGATCAAGAAATTCAAAGTTGTGGAAGTAATTGAAATATGTTGAGAAAAAATATACATGTAGACGCTCTGGCAGCCTTGGCTTCAACTTGAGTTGGGTTTGAAGCGGACGATAGATTTGCAATGCAAGAGCATAGAAAGCCAAGCATAGAACGAGAGACCAACATAGTCAATGCCTTGTAGGAAAAGGAAGGATCGAGCTAGATGGATTCCTTGATCAACTCTTTTAGAGATGACCAGCTACCCGAGGACAAGAAAGAAGCACACAAGCTCAGGTACAAGGCCACAAGATTTTGGCTATCTTCAAATGGACAACTTTACAAGAGGTCTTTTACTGGACCAGAGTTGCTTTGTGTTCATCCAACAAGGTTCAAGACTTCTTGTATGAGCTACATGAAGGGATGTGTGGTAGCCACACCAGTGGCGGTCTTGCCCAACGAGTTATCAATTAGGCCTATTGGTGGCCTTACATGCATAAGTTGCTCAACTCTTTGTCCATAAGTGCGAGAAGTGTTAAAGGTTTGCTATTTTATATGAGCAACCAGCAGAAAATCTAAGCCCCATCAGCCCTTTGCTCAATGGGTACTTAACATACTAGGGCCTTTCCTCCGAGCACCGAGCAACAAGAAGTTCCTGATTGTTGCCCCAGACTACTTTACTAAGTGGATTGAGGCTGAGCCACTATCCAACATTCGCGATGTGGATGCTCAAATATGGACAAATATAGTCACCAAATTTGGCCTCCCCGAGCACTGGTGCCAGACAACAGGAAGCAATTTGATAGCTCTTAGTTCAAATCTTCTTGCACCGAGCTCGGGATCAAGAATTATTTCTCTACTGCCCTTCCCCAGAGCAACGGACAAACAAAGATCTCAAGCAAGACAGTCTTGGATAGGATCAAGAAGAGACTTGAAAAGGTCAATGGAAGATATATTAGTCATGGTGACCCACTTACTCATTTGGCTGGGTCTATTATCCAAAGACTGTTCGTTCTCTCCTCAACAAACCTTGAATTGTCATCTTATTCTATGTTACACGGACACGGATACATGTGTCGGGTGCAGGTGTATATTTAGGAGCCGGTTCCATGAAACCTCAAAACTAAGGATACGCGATCTCATCTAAAAATCAAAAATTAGATATGAGTGTGTGGATACAACAAAAAATGTGTCAAGTAGCAATTTACAAGGCAATATTTGAATTTTTTTAGATATTTATTTAGTTTATACATAATGATTTCTCATGTCAGGCATTTGTTTTCATCCTTAATAACTTTGTCGCACATGACAACTATAAGCTACATATTTGATTTTAGTATATTGGCTTCACTCATCACTATTTTCTCATGATTGAGATCTTAGCTTTGTCTGATAAAAAGTAGGCGCACTCGACACATTCTGTACCCATACCTATGTCGTGTCGTGTCGTGTCGACATTGGTACTTCACAAAAATTGGCAAGTCCGCATAACCTAGATCTTATGCATATTTTACGCCAATAAGTGTGCAAATCAGTTGGCTCGGGATGCTCACAAGAAGCAACGTGGGTTAGCAGGTGGTTATTTTGGACCCCCTCTTGTTCTATCTCAGCTTTTGTTGAATGGCTGTATGGGCACCACCTCGCTTAGGCTGTGGCCTTTGTTTTTGTTACGTTCAATCAAATAGAAAAGAGTTTTTTTTTCTTGAAGCAAGTGCAAAACTCCTTTTCACCTTGTTGAGTAACTTGATATACATTGTTGGACCCATTTCTTAACGATTTAAGTTTTTAGGACAGTTGGGGACTTAACATGATATTAGAGGTTCGGTTCTACGAAATCTTGGGTTTAAATCTCGTGATATGTGTTTGTTTCCTTGTTAAGTTTGTTATTGTGCACACTGTCTGTGTGTTGGTGCATATCGTGCAAGGTAGTGTCGCACGTAAAGGGCAGTGCTGGATAACTTGATACATATTGTTAGGCCTATTTTCTAACAATTTGAACTTTTGAGACAGCTGGTGACTTAACACACCTTGTAAAACACTCCAGATGTTTTAAACAAATACCTTATGAACAGATAAAAAACAGATTTAGTGAAAAGTTGGGTAATTCAAATGTAATTTGGAGCTACTCAAGTTGAATTTTGAACGAACTTATTTTTTTATGGAAGTGATAAGTAAGAATTTTACTTCATACAGGTGGTATACAATGGTCCATGCTGATGGATCCATATCTCAGACTTTGGGTTACCTGAGGCAGCAAGGGCTGCAAGGATTTATTAACATTTGGCCAAAACCTACTACAATTGCATGGAAAATAATTGCATGTTATGCAGCATTTGAGGCTGCACTCCAACTGTTTTTACCTGGAAAAAGGGTCGAAGGCCCAATATCTCCTTGTGGAAACAGGCCCATCTATAAGGTATTAGATTTTTTGTATTGACTCAGAGATAGTGATTTACCCTTTTTTGAATATTTAGCCTACTTATTAAAATATATTTGATTTATCGAAAAATTAGTCTTAGGTCCTTAAAGTAGCGGCGATTTTATTTTTCATCCACCAACAAAATTTAAACGCGCGAGGTCCAGTTTTAACGCGCGAGGTTCAATTGGATCCTAGAACAGATAAATTTATCTGTGCATTTTCAGAACATGTATAAAGCTCACAGATAAATTTATCTGTCTTGTATAAATAAGCATAAAGATAAATTTATCTGTGTGTTTTATACATATTTTAAAAGGCACACATATAAATTTATGTGTGTTCTTTATATGTGTTTTAAAAAGGTACAGTGTTCTTTATACAGATAAATTTATCTGCCTGCTTATGTATACAAGACAGATAAATTTATCTGTGTACTTGATACATGTTTTGAAAATGCACAGATAAATTTGTCTATATAAAAAATGCAGATACATTTATCTGTCTTGCATAAAACAAGACGACAGATAAATTTATCTATACGCATTACATATAAATTTATCTGTTTGTGTTAAATTTATCTGTATCGTAGGCGATTGAACCTCGCATGTTAAAAATTTTGTTGGTGGACCTTGCGCGTTAAAACTTATTTTTTTGGACTTTTGGCTGAAAGCCCCTTGATTTATTTATGTTGTTTAAATAATGAGCCTGTTTTTATTTATTTATTATTCTACTGAAGAAACAAAATAATTGTTGCTGGCTGCTTATTCCATTGTTATCCATGTTGTTATATTGCTGAAAGCTAGCTTCATTTTCTACCTTTTGCAGGCAAATGGTGTTGCATCATATTCGGTGACATTGATTACGTATCTTGCCCTTTGGTGGTAAGACTTTCTTATTCTGATCCAGTTGTTTAGGCATGTCGAGTGTAAATGTTCCTTTCAGCATTGGTTGCCTGTGCTTTTAGAGGGCTTTAATTTCTGGTAACCTTCTTCTAGTTGCTGCTTTGAGCAGTTGTGTTTTGACAAAAACATAGAAGATTGGAGGGCCTATTAATAACGAGTGCATTTGATTTCTTGGTTCTGTTCATCTAAGCCCGTAGTTCACTTATTGAAGATAGCAAGGATTGGAAAAAGCATATTTAAATGTTTCTGTGAAGTGAAGTCCCACATTGCTAATGCGCACCATATAAGTGGGAGCGCACTCACCTCAATAACTAGTTTTTCGAGTTGGGTTCTATCAAGACCTTGTAACATGGTATCAAGATCAAAGTACTTAGCGATGGGTAGGGTATGTGTCCGTAGCCAGCATTTAAAGGGAAGGTGTGAAGCAAAATCTAACATCGCGCCATCCTTTCGAAGGTATTGCTAAAAGATTATTAATTCCTAATGAAATGGATGTAGCAGTGGCTTGCTGAAAACCAGAGTGGCAGAGTTTTTATTTGATCCAAGATGTGCATACGAAAGTAACGTGCACTATATAATTGTGAAGGCACCCTCACCTCAATAGCTAGCTTTTGAAGTTGAGTTCTACTAAAGATCATGTAACAGTTACATGCATGTAATTTTCATTGAAATGCTGGCGTATGGTAATTTAATAAATAAAGCAAACGTTCGGAAGAAAATAGTTATCTAGATATTTCATGTTTCTATCTTTCGCTAAAAATATCTGTGGAACTATAGTGATTAAGCATTCGCTTCTTGTGTCTTTCTCAAAGGAGCTTTTCCTGAACATATAGGGGGAGTCAACTCCAAACTTATGTCAATGGTATTCTTCCTAGCTCTGTTAGTTAAGAAACCTTGTTGGATTCTTTGTTTCTTCTTTTACCTTATACAAAAAAAAGTTGATGCTGTAATCTGTATGCTTGTTTCAGCACCGAGTATTGTTAGATAGCCTCCATATTTTCTTCTATATTGCTATACCAAGTACCAACTTTAACTTCTTGTAGATGACTCTTCTAAAATAACTTCTTGGTGCCCAAGGACCGTATCATGTGATGTTTAACTTCACAGATGCTATGTTTGCAGTTGTTAAGGTTGAATAGCCTTCTGTCATAATTTTCATTTGGAGTTTACGTTCTTTGGAACCTGCTTCTTGAGAAACAGCACGGAGCACCTGTTTTTTAAGTTCAATGGATCAAGTGTCTTTCACCATCCAGTGCATTTGATTTGATATCTCTTCAATGTGTTGTTCTTCAGGTTTGGTATTTTCAACCCGTCAATTGTCTATGACCATTTGGGAGAAATATTTTCAGCACTTATTTTTGGAAGCTTCATCTTTTGTGTTTTCTTGTACATAAAAGTGAGTTTTTATGGTCTGGGGTAATTATCAAGTATTTGTTTGTACATGTGGCATATCTGTCTAAATTTCTCATGCTCATACTTTGTGCATACAAGGGTCATGTTGCTCCATCTTCCACTGATTCTGGTTCGTGTGGAAACATACTACTTGATTTCTATTGGGTGAGCATCTAATCACTCTTTCTTTTATTTACTTATTTCTTCATGTTTTCATATTTTGGCATTGACAATTAACCATATTGGATCACATGGTTCTCGCCGGCTTACACAATTTTTTTTATATACACCCTATTTTGTTCATATTCGTTAGAGACTTTCTTGAATTCAATGAGGCATTAACATAAATGAACCATAACTATGTAGCCCTATTCGTAATAGATTCACCCTAAATGCCATATCCAATTTATGAGAAAGTCTATAGAAGCCAGAATTGCAGAATTTTCAGGGGGCAATTTTTCATTTGCTCGAGTGTGTAAATAAATCATGAAAACGATCCAAGAAATAAATGCCCAAATTTCCTTTGGGTCCCAATTCCAATATGACCCCCCATGCTTCATTAGCCCACACTGCTCCTGAAAGAATACCTATGGTTAAAAATACGAACCCTATACTAAAAACATGATAACTCCAATGATCCAATTGTTGAATCAATTGGGACTTGTAATAATTCTTAGCAAAAAAAAAAGCATTTTAAAAAACATTGCTTTTTTCATTCATGTATTGAATTTCGTCAAAGGAAAAAGACTCATTTACTAAACGATTGCTTTTATAAAAATTGTTATTTCTTTTTGAAAATGGGAAAGAAGATCCATGATCAGTTGCAAATGTACCATCACATTGCTAAAATGCAATTTGAAAGTTTTGCTAATGCATTAGCTTACTGACACTAACACAAAATGAAGCCTCTAACGACGTTATCCAGACTAAAGATCTAATACATGTTGAAAAGGGTTCAATAAGTACGGGGTCCAGATATAAGACTTCACCAAATGGGTAAGTTTGGAGCATCATTATACCTTTTGGCTTTAGAAGGTTATTTTTGTTTGATCATTTAATTTTCATTGATGTATTTTTAATTTATAGTATGTGTATCCTTTTCCAAACTCTGGACAGCCCCAAATGGTTTATAAGAGGCATTTCTAAACTATTTGCAAAGAAAATGGCACTTTTCCAATGTAACATACATTTTTTGTTTTTAAGCTAATAAAACAATATTATTTTGGGTCAACAGGGCTTGATTACTCTTCTATTATACTCTTCTCTTCATATTTCATCTCATGTTCTTAGTGCTACTCTTCTCATCATATTTCATCTCATGTTCTTAGCAAAGTGATGCTGCACATCTTCTACCTAATTAAGACGATGTTTTCATTTTTCTTTACTTGGCCATCCTTTTTGCTTCTAGACTACCATATCCCTCTCTATCGTCTTCTCCATGAGTACCATTTGATAGACATCATCTTGCATTTGATACTTTCACCTTTGATAACTAAATTTTTAAGGGATCTGAGTTGGCTTTAGTCTTAAACAAAATGTGAAGAGTTTATTTTTTATTTTATAGAATGAATCTTCCTATAAAAGGAGGCATACAAGTCTCGAACTATGAGGCAGAACCTCATTGGCCCCTTCTTGTGCTTTTCTCAAGAAATGCTACCTCCTACATGTAGAAAATGCATCTTTCATACTTTTTTCTTCAAGCCCCTTTTCATAAGGTTGCTATTTCAAAATAAACCATGCTGCACATACATTAAATATGATTTTTGCTGGGAATGAACTGTGAGCACAACCTTTTTTTATAGAGAAAATATTGAAATTTTTAAAATTTGATCCATAGAACTACATCTCAAGGAAGAATACATTAGGCCTTTTCTTTCCTTAATCTTTCTCTTTTTTGTTCATTTTTTCATAGCACGGTATTTAAGAAAAGCAACTTCATCATTAGAAAAGATGCTATTTTTGTACTCCCAAGATACCGAGGCTTTGGAGCATTACTCTCGTTTTGTAACTTTATGGAATATTCTATCATATGTTGGTATTTAAATGATATAATTTGTGGGTGTTAAATCGAAAATTGATTTGCTGTATACATGATTTATTTGGAGTAAAACCAACATTAAATTCATTTGGCTGATGCATACTGTCTATACTGTCTACACCTTGAATTGCTTTCCTACATTTTAAATTAAGAATTGATATTGCTTTTTCACATTCAACTTCAGCTTTTCACGGTGCAAGGGAAGTACAATTTGTCCATGGTTTCAACGGATCAAAATCCGAATGCATGTTTGTGAAAAAAAAGAAGGAAAAAAAACACTCCGCTGACTAGATGAAAAATATATCTGAATCCCTGTTAAAGCATTTGTATTTGTGCCTATTTTGTGCTCTGCACCTGCACTTCTTGAAATGTGGGGACTAGGTATTTGGTGGAAAAGCAATGATGATAATATGTATATAGGTCAATATCTTGTCTTTTGTGGCAAATCTATTTGGTCTTGTATGCTCTTGATTTCTTTCTTTTCTCCCTTATGTTTTTGTCATTTTTGCAGGGTATGGAACTGTATCCTCGGATTTGGAAGAATTTTGATATAAAGGTTTTCACGAACTGCAGATTTGGGATGATGTCCTGGGCTGTTCTTGCTGTCACCTATTGCATAAAGCAGGTATATCCTCCAACAATTTCATTGATTGGATTTCATATTATCAAGGAATATTTCCTCTGTGGGGTTGGTTATTCATTGGTTGGTCTTACTTCCCAATTCCCATTATCATCTACGATTGCAGGGGATATAGATGGGGCCTCTTTGGTTGGTTAGGCAACCAAGAAAGCTCAGAAATCTTTTATCTCCTTTCTCTTAAGTCTTCATGAATGGGTAATGCCAATAGGTTTCAGCCAGTAGTTGGTTGCTTTAGTATTCATGTGGCTAAAATGTCATATTGGTTTCCATATCGGTGTTTTCCTATGTGTTGCAAGTTGGTTACAAACAGCCCTCTATATTTTAATGAGCCTGCTAATTCCTTCATCTTTTGCCACCATCAACTCAGTTTCATTGATGGTTTCCTGATTATACATGATATATGGGTGCAGATGGGTCGGTTGGGTTTGGGTTGATGCCTAACCCAGAACTCAGATTACCAAGATTGGTTCCCAAAATTTAAGCCTGGAACCACTCTTTAGCCTTAGAAAACCAACCCAAAATAACAGTCCGGTTTGGTTCTAAACCAGGGTTTTGTATGTGGCATTCAAGGGTCCAAGAAAGCTGACTTCAGCAACCAGAATACCCCAGTTCCCCAGCTATAAAGTATTTCATGCTTGCTAGATTTATGACCAATCCCAATTTTAGAGTTACCAAAATTGAAACCTTTGTTCTCTACCGGATGTGGGTGTGGGATGACTGGGATTGAGTCAACATACATGGTGGGAGTATTACTTGTGTAGAGAAGTTTAGAAGACAATAAATTTTCTTCGAGTTGATGTGGATGAATATCCCCATTATGTGTTGGTGCAAATATTTACTAGTGCCCCCCTTTTGGCGTCCCACAGCAAGTAGGAACCATGTTGAAATGTTTATAAACTTGTAGTGTTATGCTTTGGGTCGGTTCTCGTGGGGGTAGGGTGGGTAAACTGATTAACCAACCCAGAACTGAACCTAACCGAGCCTTTCTCATAAGTTCAGAAAATTTTGTAACCAAGGAATGTGCATGGAAACTCGACTAATCTGAACTCTCAGGGTCAGTTTCGGTCCAGTTTCCCGGTTGAGCAGTTCACTTGTGCTTATATATGAAAACTGTCGTTCAAATATTCAGGGTTCTGTTATAATCTTGACATTAATATTTGAAGTTTAAGAAAATTATATGGTTACTTTGTTCTAATGTGCACTTGCATTTGCTCACAGTATGAAGCAAATGGGAGAGTGGCTGATTCCATGCTCATAAATACTATATTGATGCTAGTGTATGTTACAAAGTTCTTTTGGTGGGAAGATGGATACTGGAACACAATGGATATTGCACATGATCGAGGTTTGTCAGTTTGTCATTATTGTTCAGGCTTCATCTGCATAAATAGGTAGCATAGGGATATTTTGAAGTCCCTAGTTGACATTGATTGGACCGTATATTTTCTACATCTTGTTATGTTGTTGACATTCTGCTGTATCATGTTCTCTATAGGTTATGTTTGGAGTGTGGGATTACAACATTGGACTGGACTATTAGTCCAAAGAATTTTTTAATCCCATGTTTGTTTACTAAAATAGTGGTAGGACTAATTATCCTGGTTGACTTTTAATCCCATGAATTAGGGGATAATTAGTCCCATACGAGGGATGTGATAAATAATCCCGGGATAACAAGTCACATGGACTAAACGTAAAATTACTTATTTACCCTAGTATATAAACCTCAAATTGAGAGTCCAATCAATTTTCATCTGCTCTCAGCCATCCACCATGCTCGACAACCCTAACCTCAAATATCTACTGGCGGTTTGGGGTTTGGGGGTCCATGGGTCTAGAGTTTTGGAGTCTCAGGCTCCCAGGGGTTTGAGGTCCCGGGGGTCTAGGGTCCCGTGTGTCCAGGGTTTGGGACTACGAGGTCCCAAGGATCTTGGGGTCCCAAGGTCCGGGGCTACGGGGTTTCGGGGGTCTTGAGTTTCCCGGGTCTGGGGGTTCCAGGGTCTGGGGCAATGGAGTTCTAAGATTTGGGGGTCCTGGGGGTCCAAGGTCTTGGGGATTCCAAAGGTCCAGGGGTTTGGATCCCGGGGGTCTAGGGTCTTAGGGGTCTCGGGTGTCTGGGGTACTGAGGTCCTAGGGATTCCGAGGTCTTGGAGTCCAAGACTACGAGGCCCCAGAGGATTAGGGTTATGGGGTTTTGCGATTCTGGGAGTCTCGGGGTCCAAGGGTCCGGGGTCCGAGATCTAAGGGGTCCGAGGGTTCTGGGAGTCCCAATGGTCCCGAGGCCTGGGACTACGAGATTCGAGAGTTCGGGGTCTGGGGATCTATATATATATATTTATTAAAAATATAAATAAGAAAATTAAAAAATAATTATTATGTGAAATTGGGTCTTAATAGATAGGCAATGATAAAAGGTTATTGTCACTGATAGGCTGAAAACGAAATCAAGAAAAATTTACAAAAAATGAATGCCAACTTATTCATATAGATATTTTTGTCATCAAATTATTTATCTTATCTAATCGTTACAAAAACAAACAAATGATTAGATTAAGTTTTATATGATAAGTAATTATCCCATGGAGTAAACAAACAAAGGACTGGATTAAAGTTAGGACATTTAATGCAAAGGATTTGATATCCCAGGACTCCTAGTCTTGGGACATCTAATCTATGCTATGCTAATCCAGTGCAACACTCCAAACATGGCCATTAGATGATAACTAGCTGTTCAAAGTTAAACTGCTCTAGTTGTTTAGCACCAGTACAACTTGTGATGGCCTTTTTCCTCTTTAATTCCAATCAAAACAAAACCTATAAGTGGCTTCTTTTCCTTTTTCTTTTATTTCTTTTCCTCAAGTTAATTGGGATAACCTATGTTATAAAGTGCCCCATAAAATGTCTGTTCATAAATTTAAGAATATGTTCTTTGGAAGAGTGAGTATAATACATATGAAGTTAGACTGTTGACCTGATCTTTGTAGAATCTTACTATCTATACATGCTTATCACACAGTTGGGGCACATATTCTTGCAACCTTGCAAATCAGTTACTCTGGTTTAATTTCCTTCTGTATCCTAACCCATCCTTCATAATTGAAAGATCAAATCCATATTTTTCTTTTTATGCATGTAGATCTCATTCTTACCATTTCTTTCCTTGTGTCACTGTCACTAATGCTCAGTGTCATTATCAGTATTCTATGTTTTGTTTGTGCAGCTGGGTTTTATATATGCTGGGGATGCTTGGTGTGGGTCCCATCTGTCTATACTTCTCCTGGCATGTACCTAGTGAATCATCCTGTGAATCTTGGAGCTCAGGTGGGTCATCTGGTAACTATTGTGTTATTTTTAGTAGTATAAGGGTATTTATGTACTTCGACCACCGTGCGCATATTAATTCTAGTAGTTAGATAGATTGCCCTAATTCTTGGCAAATATCTCATTTAGCCGTTTCTCATTTTTCTCTCTATTCCGCTTCCTCTCTTTTTTCCTTGTTTTTGTGAATTTAATTTGTATAAAGAGCAAATCATCCTTTCCTTTTTCTTCTTTTCTTCCCTAGTTTGCGTTATTTTTCTTGTTTTTTCATCCGTAAAATAAATTAAAATCTACCCAGTATGATCGACTAGGGTAGTGGTATCTATAGTTTGTTCCTCAATTCGTTTGGTGTTGATTTGGTTGTTCTTTTAATTTTAAAATTTTTTGGGGCAAAGGTTTTTTTTTTCCTTCGAAAATCTTCGAATGATCCTCTTTTTTGTCAGATGATGCTTGAATATGTGAGAATGTGTTATTATTTTTTGGGGGTATTTTACATATATTATTACCATCATTAGGGTTTTTTTTTATAGTTTTCTAGTTTAGTATTATTACCATTATTAGGATTTTTTACGGTTTCCTTCTTATATATATATATATATATATATATATAT
>JAOTRH010034626.1:0-20726 GCA_034768845.1 Heliamphora exappendiculata
AAATTAAGTCAAACACTTAAGGCAAAGTATACTTGAAGCTTATTAAGTGTGTCAACACCAATTGATCAAATGCTTTGGCACTCTAACTGTTTTTCAAGTTGATCTTCAGGTACCAAAATGTTAGTGTCAACACAAACTAGTTTTGTGTTAACACAAAAAGCGCCGAAGTACCTAAGACTCATTTTGAGTCGACACAAATTAATTTTGTGTTGACACAGAAGTGATCCTCACTTTTGGTTTCCAGAAGTTTGGGTCGACACAAATAGAAATTGTGTCGACATAAAACAACCGAGACCTCCTGCAGATTATTGGTGTCGACCCCTCAATAAATCGTGTCGACCCAAATGTTCTGAAGCTTGCCTGTAGAATTTTGGTGTCGACCCCAAGAAGATTTATGTCGACACAAAACTACCGAGGCTTCCTGCAGAGATTTAATGTCGACGACACCAGAGATAAGTTGAGTCAACACCAAATGGTTCCTCCGGACACTGAAGGTTTAAACGAGTCGACACTAGATTCATTTGTGTCGACCCTAGAACGTTGGAAGGTAAAGTGCAGAATTTGTGTCGACCTCTTAGAACATTCGTGTCGACCCAACCATTTGAAAAACTCTGCCCTAGACACGTTGTGTAGATACTAAAGCTTTTGTGTCGACCCTGAAGACGGAATTTCAAAATACGACAGATCTCAACGGTCGAATTTTTGGCATTTATTGCCCCCACCTACCTCCAACGGTCAAGAACTCACAAGAACTTATATAAGGAGTAACTTCTAAGCATTTAAGATAGAGACATAGAGAGACTTGCATTCATTGTTCTATTTGCTCAAATTCATCTCAGATATCATCAAGCTCATATTTATTGCTGCAACTTCTGTTCTTGTTTCTCATATCTCTTTACCCGTTTATTTATTGTGAATCAATCTTGTAAAGAGAGTGAGTATTTTTTATTCATTACATCTCATTTTTGTAATCAAGGGTAAGTCACCCTGTTAGCCTTTGAGTGAGTGAGTAAAACTCATTAAAGAAGAGTTCAAGAGAGATTAGAAGAAAATAAGAGATTGTTTTCATTGGAGCTTCTTGAAGCTGTAAAAGGCTTGTGAATGTGCCTGTAAACATTCAGATAGCTCAAGTGGAGTCTTGAAACTTGTAAAGACTTAGAATACATTCGAAAGTATTTTGAATAGTGAAAATACTTAAGGAAGATCTTGAGGAGTGGATATGGCCTAGGATAAAGCCGAACCACTATAAATCCCTGGTGGCTGGTTCTATTTCTCTATCCCTCATCTTTTAATATTTGCATTGATTATATACTTGCATACCTTGCTTTATTGCAATATTGAAAGATTTCTTAAAAGGTTTAAAATTTTTTATTGCTAGAAAAGACTCAATTGACCCCCCTCTTAGGTTGCCTAGATCTAACACAATTGTATCAAGATTCCTTGATACATTGTGATATACAAGTATATCACATTACGGTCTTCAAACATATCAGAATATCGATCAAAACAGCCCCAAAATCTAGAACCACCATCGATTACCACTGCGCCGTCGGCACTTCTTACTGCCGCCGGCTTCAGGCGACTTTTACTATTGCCTCGTTGTTTCGTTTTCAACGCTTTTTATACCAAAAAATAGCTCTCTACAAGTAATATTTGTTTGTCAAAAAACAAGCTCAAAAACTGCGTGGAAAACTGTCGAAAAAACCTGGACGCCGGTAGCTACCAGCACTGTCGCCCTATTCTGCCACCCATTTGGGCTTTTTTCAGTAGTCTTTTTGTGCCCTTTTTTTGATTGGAAAAATAGCTCAAATATTCAGCAACCCATTGCTTTGAAGAATGCCTTAAAAATAGTCTTGAAACAGCTTCGAACCAGCGCCGCCACCACTGCCACTAGAGTGCCGCCTGCTTTGCCCTATTTTGGCCAAATTTTATTTATGATTTTTGGATAGTGTTTTAAGGTATGTTTACTACTATTTTATGCCTAAAAAATTACTCCAAAAAATAGTCCCAAAAATGATCCAAAAAATATCAAATTTGCCGCTGAATCGCCGCTGACAAAGTGCCGGTGGTGGGCTATTTTTCATATATTTTCTTACTATTTTGACTTATTTTTGATACTATTTTTAATATATAAATACTGCAAAAACTCACCAGTAAAAACTATTTAAAACTGTTAAAACTTACTGCGATTCGTGGCCGTAAAAACCCGAAACTACTGTCAGTGCCGCCGCCTTTCTTCGTGTTCGTGGATGTATTCAAACTATTCTTAAGTATTCAAAATAGATATTTAAAAACAAATAACTAGATATTTCATCAATCCCATGTCTCAAAAACTCGCATTCGAATTTAGAAAAAACTTAAGCAATCACGATCAACCCCCGTGATTAAAAAAAAATTAAATAATCATCATTCAAACTATTCAATCAAATATAAAATAATAGATGATTATAAAATCGGAATTAGAACGCCTGCAAAACTAAGTTAGTATAGTTCTAAAACTACCTGACCCCGATAAATTGTAAACAAAAAACAAATCGGGTATGATACTTTTGTTAGAGGCAAAATTGCCAAGATTATTATTTTTGTAAACGATTTATGATAGAAAAATAATTAGATGGGTAAATGTTGAAACGGGTTCTAGATAAAATTTTTGATGTCGAACGATCAAAATTAAAACCCATGCAACCAAAATTAATTTAGAAGAATACATTTTATCGGTCAAATCCTCAACTACGTTTTTGATTTCAAATTGAAACTCCTGTTAGACCTCTTCTATTGTATTTTCTTATGCGATTCTCGAATATAGTGTTGCTTATAATCTATCGAGAACTTGTACCGATAGAACCTGGATAGCTTTAGTTTTGAAGACAAGCTATGAAACTGGTTCAGCCTACCCGCATAATTATAGGGCTACAATAGAGACCTGTGGAGTAATTATGAGTTAGACTACTAGTGGAATACAGATACGTATTAGTGGTTTTTGCAATTAAGCAAACCTCATAGCGGTATCTGCAATTATGGAAAATTAGCAGCGATTTTTACAATTTTTATAAAATACTAAATTACAATTTACATCACTAAAGAACTATAATTGCACTCTGACCTACAATCTCAAGACCATCTTGCATTGAGTTCCTGTTATTAAATACTTAATATTTCTCCCCACGTTTTGATTTCTGATACTTGCCAATTAAATTTAATTACTAACAATTTAATTTAATAGGCATATTGAAATTTCTTAAGCCCTTCAGCTTAACTTTTTTGACCACTGAATAATCAAATTCACCTGCAGAGTTTGGCCCGGTCAAAACTTGTAATCTTCCTTAAGGGGGTATCGTCAATCCCGGTCATTCGGGATGTGAATTTCATCAATAATTAATATTCACCATATAAATAATATCGTTATTCAACTCACCAGGAATATAGACCTATATAAGATCGCACCCTATAAAAAATCAAAATAATGAATATTAAATATACGCAAATTAATAATTATTTCAGGATTAAGAGTATAAGCACTATTCATAATAACCTTGGGGTCTGAATAAAATTATATAGTCAGTATAAAATTAATTACTCCAAAGTATCCCGTTCAATACATACAAAGTGTACTAGCACAGAGAGTTAGAACAATAGACGGCGCTATTATCTGTTCCCCGTTACAAAGACATGCCTACTAAAATTCTGTACTACAGTCGTACCGATGGTATGTATATTTTTATCTAAATTGTGAATATAAAACATATATTCTGTAATAACTTAAAATTTGATCTTCTGTGTGTAAATCGTATGCTACACACCAGATTAAATACTGTACAAAATAAAAGACATCTAGACATAATCATTAAAACATAATCATTAAAGAAATGATATACATACATTACTCATAAAGATTTCTCATAAAATAAAAAATTAATTTTATTAAAATAAAATTAAATACTAAAAATATATTTTCAGTATATCAACCTTAACAATCTTTTACTTATACTCAAAACTATACTGCCATACATCTAACTCCCTTACTCTCTACATGACTATTAAAAGTCTTAGCTGGTAAGTTTTTTGTAAAAAGATTTGTAAGGTTATGTTCTGATGTAATCTTGGTCACAACAACATCACTTTTTTGTGTAATTTCTCATATCAGGTGATATTTACGCTCAATGTGCTTTCCTTTCTTATGAATGTTTGGCTCCTTCGAGTTTACAACCTTTCTGCAATTATCACAATAAAGTGTAATAGCTAACTGAACTGAAAGGACCACCTCTAGATCTAACAGAAAGTTTCTGAACCAAATGGCCTCCTTAGCTGCATTAGAAGCTGCCACATACTCGACCTCTATGGTGGAATCAGTAATGCAAGACTACTTGATACTCCTCTAACTTATAGCTCCACCTCCCAAGGTAAACATAATCTTCAAGACTAAAGTTGACCAGGTTCTGCCAGTACGAGTTCTCGAATGTTTGTAGCCCACACTACGTTCGGAAAACACAGAAGAAAATACAGTAGAAGGTCTGACGGGAGCATCAACTCAAAATCAATTTGTAGTTGGAGAATCGACCGAAAATGTGTTCTTCTAAATTAACTGTGGTGGCACGGGTTTTTATTTTGTTCATTCGACATTAAAAGTTTTATCTTGAACCCGTTTCAGCGATTTCTCGTCTAGTTATTTTTATTGAAAAATCATTTACAATATAATGATCTTGGCAGTTTTGCTTCCAACAATTGGTATTAGAGCCGTTTTGTTTTTTATTTTCAGTTTATCAAGGGGTTGGGTAGATTTAGAATAGTACTAATTTTGTTTTGCAGGCATTCTAATCTCAATTTTATGATCATCTTTTTATTCTTGTTTGATTGAATAGTTTGGATGATGATTCTAATTATTTTTTGAATCACGAGAGTTGATCGTGATAGTTTAAATTTTTTAAATCAAATGTGAGCTCACCGGACATAGATTTTCGATGTAATAGTTATTATTTATTTTTAAATATTAGTTGATCATGGTGGTTTTTCCACGAAATTCTTGACAAGTTTTCTTGTAGTTTTTTCTATAGTTTTTAGGTTTAAAAACAGTATGAAAACTGGTCCCAAAAATAAGAAAAAAATCGGCACAAAATAGGCCACTCGACGGCACCACCCACGGCGGTTCGGGGCTGTCTTTCAATTGTTCTTTGCATTGTTTTGGAGATTAATTTTATGCAATTTTTTGGTATAAAATAGCCATAAGATAATCCTAAAAAATAGTCCAAAAAAATAAAAAAAATTAGCATCAAAACAGAAGGTAAAAAGCAAGGACAGCGGCGGAAATTGACGGTGCAATAGGCGACTGTTTGGGGCTATTTTTCAAGACTTTTTAGGACTATTTTTGAGGTGTACTTTGAAGCAACATGTTTCTGGATATCATTGCTATTTTTCAAAAAAAAAAGGGAGCCGAAACCACCACGGGAAAAGCTCCAACGGGCAACGAAAAGGGTAGTGGCACTAGGCAGCAGCGCAGGCTGTTTCGGGGCTTTTCGATGGCTATTTTTGGTCTGATATTTTGACAAAAAAATAATATTTTTCGAGCGCTATTTTGTAAAAAAAATGGCGTAAAAAATAGAGCATGGAGGAGGCAGCAAAAGTGGCCTAAAGTGGCAGTAACGGCGACGCTGACAGTGGGGCTGGTGGCTAGTCCGGGCTATCTTGGATCGTGTTTTCTGATTTGTTTTGATACTGATATGATATATTTGTATATCACTACAAATCAAAAAATTCTGATGTAATTGGGATGAAAGAAACTGACTTGAAAAAGAATTATAACAGCTTATTTTCAACAGAAGACTAAAACTCTTTAAAGTTTTGATTCGATCATAAAATTGGGATATATATATATATATATATATATATTGCATTTATATTCATATGAACTGCGTGGATGATGTATATTTATTTTCTTTTTTTTATTAATTTAATTAATTCAAAATTTTAGTTTTAATTAAATATTTTATAAAGGAAAATAAAATAATTTTTTTAATTAAAAATTTTGATTAAATAATTTATTTTAGATATTTTATTTTTTTAACAAAATATCACATTTAAGATGATTTTTTATAAAATTGGATATCTTAGAAAAAACATGAAAATTCATTTCGGATGTTGAATTAAATAAATAAATAAATATTTAATCTAAATAAATTATTATTTTTCAAAAAATATCTAACATAGAATAAAATAAATAAATGTCTTTAATCACTACCTTAACTGAAAAATTGAAGAAAAAACTGTACATTTATCGAATTTTATTTGTTACACATTAAAATACAAAAAGATGGTTTGGCAAATCGAAATATTTGGAATCGTGTACACAGAAAGAAGTTTTAGACTCTTTTAGATCGTATGATTTTTGAAATTAGTAAATTTATGTTAATTACATAGATTTTTATAACCCTCAAAAAATATTTTTAAAAATCTAAGAGAGAGAGGGAATTTATTCACAGATAAATCTCGCGGTCTCTATCACCAGTTTGTTGGCGATGCAATTAAATTTTGTGTATTGACAGTAAGGGCTTCCTCCCCATCGGACAGATTAATTGCGGTATCGCTAGAACAAACTTCTTTTAGGGATAATTTTGGATAATTGTTAGTATAGATTACTTCTCCATCTGAAGAGTTCATTGTGAAGCAATTGATTTGGGATTAGGTGATGGTTAACACTTAGCTGTATATAATAGTATTCTCTCTATCTGAGTTACTATTATTATATACTGGACCAAAATTATGTCAGCTATTTTATTTTACTTGGCAGGGCCAGTTGTCTAGATAATAAAATTAATAGGAATTGACCTGTCTGGACAAACGATGGATAGTAGACATCCTCCCATCGAGGCATGCTATTCACAAGGTACCAGGCTGTTGGCGAATTTTTTTTAAAATGGTAAAGAGAACTAAATTAAAATAAATTTAAAGTATTATCCGTCATAATTAACGATTATTTTTAATTATGTAATTACCAGGGATAAAATGGCTTTCAATTTACTCACGGTTAGATTCAAAGAAAATAAACTAACGGGACCAAATTTTGTTGATTGAAAAAGTAATTTGGATATAATTTTAACTACCAAAAGTATTTCTTCAATACTAGAAAATGTGTTTATTTCTGAAAAAAGTTATTCAATTTGGGGCGAAAGGCATGAAAGAAAAAAGGTTCAGAAATAGGGTGGCACGATTTTCAGGATAGTTGTGGGCCACGAACTGGTGTGAAAAAGCCAAAAGGCAGATATTTTCACTACAAGCTGATACGGTATTAGAAAAACCAATGTCCAATTTATCTAAGCAACTTGAACAAACCAGGTAATTTCGGTTCACTGGTGGTTGAAACATGTTTAGTGGTGTTATCTACCGAAACTTGGTGTGTAGTTACGGGAGCCACTAATCATGTCTGCAATTCTTTGGAGGGGTTTCAGGGAACTAGGAAGATTTGTAATAAGAAAATATACCTGTATATGGGCAATAATATAAGGGTGACAGTAGTTGCAATAGAAGATGTCACTCTCAGCTTTAGTAGAGATATAATATTACTTATAAAATATTATCTTTATGTATCTTCGATTAGAAGAAATTTAATTTTAATTTTTAATTTAATAAAGGACAAATATTCTGTTCATTTTGATAACTTTGTGATTGTGAAGAAAAATAAATATTTTATTTGTTCTGGTACATTGGTAGATGATTTGTATATCGTATCTCCTATTTCTCCAACACTTCAACTAATTAAATTGAATAACACATCTAATTTACCATATAAGAGAAAGTTTTCTTTTTTAATGAACCAAACGTTTCTTTGGCACTTATACTTGGGTCATATTAATCTAAAAAAGATAAATAGATTGGTAGGAGATAGACCTTTGAGTTTATTGGAAATAGATGCACTTTTAGTTTGTAAATCCTGCTTAGAGGGTAAGATGATCAAAAGATACAGATCTTTGCTAAAAGGCTATAGAGCTAAAGAACCGTTGGAACTAGTTCACTCTAATGTGTGTGGTCCTATGATAATTCGGGCGAGAGGTGATTTTGAGTACTTCGTTAATTTCATTGACGATTACTCAAGGTATGGATACATTTACCTGATACATCGTAAGTCTGAATGCTTTAAGAAATTCAAAGAGTTCAAGGCGGAGGCAAAGAAGCATCTAGGTAAAAGTATCAAATCACTACGATTCAACCACAGTGAGGAGCACCTCTTTTGAGAGTTTAGGAACTACCTGTCATTAGAAAGGATTATATCCCAGTTGACTGCACCTGATACTCCGCAGCAGAATGGTGTTATAGAAAGAAGAACTATAACTCTTATAGAGATGGTAAGGTCCATGATGAGTTATTCAGGATTCCCCGATTTATTTTAAAGACTTGCATTAGAGACAACGACTTACATTCTGAACTTGGTACCTTCTAATTTAGTACTTTCTACTTCCACAGAATTGTGGACTCGGCGTAAGTCTAGTCTGAAACACATTTGAATTTAGGGGTATCTAGTACATGTACTAAAAGAAAATGCGGGTAAGTTAGAACCGATGACAGAAGTCTATTTTTTTATGGGGTATCCCAAAGGAACGAATGGTGGTCTATTTTAAGGATTAAAAGGTCATTGTTAGCACCAATGTCTGATTCTTAGACGAGAATTATATTGTGGACCACAGGCCCAAAAGTAATATTATTCTGGAAAGAATGAGAAGAAATACCAGTAGAACAGAAGAGGAACCATAAGTTATTGATATTCCATTGCCTTGTCGTAGTTGGAGGATTATCGGGACAAGTGCAAGTCGTGAACAAGGTGCTGCTGCATAGGGTTCAGATTTTGCACAACGTGTTACTGCTAGTACACAGACACAGGTAGTGCCTCGTCGTAGTTGGAGGATTGTTCATCAACCTGATCAGTATATGTTCTTGGGAGAGTCATTTGACAGGATTCTAGCAGAACTGGATACCGAACCCTATAACCCTATAATACTAGTATCGAGTTATTATTGAATCCTGTTAAAAAACTTTCTCAAGAATATATACCGATCGAGTTAATGAATAACTCTCCCACTACGACGAGGCACTGCCTGCGTCTGTGTACTAGCAATGACACGCTGTTCTGATTTTGAACCCTGTACACCATTACCCACATGCTTCTCTGGTTGTGAAAACGACATGTTAATGGTAGCATCATAATCTAATTTTGGATCTACACGTGTCCTGATAATCCTTCTACTATGATGAGGTAATAAGATATCGATGACACTTTCCCGTGGTGCTTTTATCATACTACTGGTATTTTCTCTCAACTTTTCCAGAACATTTCTACTCTAGGGTTTGTGGTTCATTACATAATCCTCAATCAAGAATCAAGCATTGACACTGGCAATGACCTTCTGATATTTTGGATTATAAAATAAACCATTCTTTATTCCCCTAGGATATCCAACAAGGAAAAAGACTTTTGTTCTTAGTTCTAACTTATCGGTGTTTCCTTTCAGCATGTGTGCTGGACACCCCCAAATTCAAATGTCTTAGACTAGGCTTGCGATTGGTCCACAACTCTGTAGGAGTAGAAGGTACTGACTTAGAAGATACAAGTTCATAATATAACCTATTATCTTTAATGCAAATCTCCAAAATGAATCGGGTAAGTCCGAATAACTCATCATAGATCTCACCATCTCCATAAGAGTTCTATTCCTTCTTTCTACTACACCGTTTTGTTGTAGAATGTCTGGTGCAGTCAATTAAGATGTAATCCTATTTTCTGACAAATAATCTCTAAACTCTCAAATCAAGGCACGATGAACAAGTTGAGTCGACACCAATAAGTACTTGGGTTGACACCTCAATACTCTTGACCAAACTCAACTTGAGTCAACACCATTTGTCATATGAGTTGACACCAAGTGACCCTTCGAGAACCACTCAGCTTTAAGTCCACACTAGAGAACATATGAGTTGACACCAAGTGGCCTTCTAACAACTAAGCTTTGAGTCGACACCAGAGAACATATGAGTCGACACTAAGTGGCCCTCCGAGAACCACTCAATTTTGAGTAGACACTAGAGAACATATGAGTCAATAACAAGTGATCCTCTAAGAAATAGAAGTTTAGGTCCACACTAACTTGAAGTTGAGTCGACACCTAAGTCTAGAGGCCAACGCTTTTTGGTTGGGTCAACACCAAACATTAGTTGACATAAAGAAGACACGAAGGCTTATGACGACACCACTCATTTTGAGTTGACATCAAGCTTCAACCTGAATAACTAAAGAACCCGATGAGTCGACACCAGATCGAGTTTGTGTCAACTCTGAGGAACTAAGGCCAAGAGATAAAATGTTGAGTCGACACCCACGAAGCATAAGCTGACACTTTTGCCCAAGAACCAAGGCTAAGATCAGTTTATGTCGACACCAAGAAATTGTTTTTCGACAACTGTGACGAATTCCAAAAAGGGCGTCAGGTTCAATGGTAACATTTTAGAGCATTAAATGCCTTCACCTACCACCAATGGTCAACTTTTTTAGTGGGCTATAAAATGAGTAAATTTCTAAGCTTTGGATATAATGAACCAAGTGCATTAAAAGCTATCAAATATTCTCTTAAGTTTATTGAATGCTCATTAAATCTTTAAGCCCTAAATTCACTCACTTCCGTGTGTATTCATTATAAAATCTTTGTAAGAATTATTTGTGAGTTTTACTCTCAATTTTCTCTCTTCATTTATCGCAAGAAAAATGATGAGTCATTCGAAAAACCTTTAATAGAGTGTGTAGCACTTCCTACACTTAACTGAAAAGTGTTTAGAACAAGGTTTTTGAATGTACTTGTGAAGCATTTAGTATAGTGCAAATTCTTAAGGGGATTCTTGAAGAATGGATGAAGGCTTGTAAAGAGGCCAAACCACTAAAAATTCCTAGGTGTTTGGTTCTTATCTCTCTACTTTACCTCTTTAATTTCTTTGTACTGTATTTCTTTGTGCTCAGTGCTTAGTGCTTTTATCTCTTTGAGAAATTAAAATGTTTCTAAAAAGGTTCTTAAAATAGTTTATTTATTTTTTAAAATTCAATTCACCCTCTTCTTAGATTGTCTAAACTAACACAAGTTCGTCCCAAATTATCATGGGCCATATTTGGTGAAGAAAGTGGACGCAACATAGATACGAGCAATTGAGTTTGTTAGATGAAAAACGAGTTATCTCGTTCTATGATTCCCAATACTACCAATGCAAGATCTCTAAGTCTTTCAACAAGAAAGTAAAGCATCGAGAATTTAAAGAAGGAGATCTAGTACTTAAAAGAATTTTGCATATCTAAAATAAAGTTAAAGGTGAGTTCGTCCTAAATTACCAGGGGCCATACTTCGTGAAGAAAGTGCTTACGAAGGTGCCCTCTTGCTCGTATAAATGGACAAATTTTTTTTTTTGCTCCATTTAATTCTGATTGTGTTAAACATTATTATGTGTAATTTGTCCCGAAAGTATGATGTATGAGAATAAATATTTCAGATGATAAGAGGTCATTTCTCTTTTTCACATATTGCTTATTTTCACAAAGCCCCTTTTGAGACAAACAATTTTCTTTTTCAAAAAAAAAAAAAAAATTTTAAAAAAAAGGAAAAAAAGAGAAGTCATTTTTATATTTCACAGTTTGTGCAAAAAAAAAAAGATTCTAGTAAATCATTAGTTCTAGAAAATGCCAAAACCCCCCAAAAAAGGCAAAGAAAAAAAAACCGAAAACAAGAAAAAAAAAAGAGAGTCGAATAGCATAATTGAAATAAATTAGAAAAAGCCAGCTGCGGGCGTTTTTGTGGGTGCATTCGAAAAACGACGTGTCAGATATTTATTATTTTTAAAAAAATATTATTTTTTTTAAAATAAAAAATTCAAGATATCCAAATACATGTAAAAAATAGAGTCACCACTTGATTGTTGAGAAAAAAAGAAGAAGTAGGCCATAGGTCATTAAAACAGAACCAGAGAAAAAGGGGATTCAGAGGTTAAGGTATGAAAAGGAAAGGTGTTAAGCACTATTTTTGCCCAACCGCAAGGTTAGCCTCCACTTTGTTAATGTTGGTTCTTATTTTAAAATTTTCAAAAATAACACATCCAGAGTAGGAGGTTAAAAAGAGTGTAGTCAAAAGCATACAAAGAAGAAAAGTTCCTAATTAAAATCCTAAGGGTCATACAATAAGGTTATCATTTCTAATCATGCTACAATTATTGTCTAAGCAAAGCGCACTAAAACATGTAAATGGAGGTTAAAGAAGAGAAGAAAATTTCTAAGGGGCATGCAACAAAGTTATGTTCTTAACATGCTATGTACAGATCAAACAGAAAATGTAGAAAGGTTTAAACACTATTTCTATGTTACTGGTCATACAAAAAAGCTCACGGCCATGGCAACAAGAATGTTGTGGCCGTGACAAAAATGAAAAAAAATAGGCAGTTGTAAAGAAATGCATAGTAGCCGTAATACTAGGGGCAAAAAGTTTACAGTCGTAACAATAAAAGGTTGCGGCTGGGCATTCTGGAAACCCATAGAGGTTTTCAATGTACAAAGTCTAGAAGAGTTCAAATAAACAGAATGTATAGAGTCTATTATTTAAGAAAAATCACAGGATTGAATAACTATTACTTCAACAACATCATGGGTTTTTAAATAGGGTACATATAACATCTAAAGGAGCAACAAAAGAGTTTAAATGTGATTTCTATGCTACTGGTCTCACAAAACGTTGATGACCGTAGCAACAGGATGTTGTGGCCATGATAAAAATAAAGAAAAAATAGCAGCCATGAAGCAAATATGTTGCGGCCGCAATAATAGGAATAAAATAGCTCATGGCCGTGACAACAAAAGGTCGCATCCGTTAGGTTTTAAGGGTTACAAAAACATTTTCAAGTGTCCAGTGTGCTAGTGAACATGAAATCACATCAAAATATACTGTTTTACATTCTACAAAGGATGTTGAACATACTATTTTTTTTATGAAAAAGGAACTTATAAACATGCTTTAAAATATATGGTTTGCATGCTATTACAGCTCAAAAAAGAAAACATGCTCAATATGGATAACTTAAATGATAGAAAGAAAACAATGAGCGGGAAACCTTAATCGTGACGACCCCTGAGAGAGAGAAAATAGGAGTATAAGAAATGTCACGATTTCCTAAGGTTACCTAACATGATCAACCGCCTCAAACGCCCATCGGATATTGTAGGTTAGAGTCGTCTAATCGTTCGCGCTCCAAAGACCTCACAAATGCAAGCAACATCACGAACTTGGATTGGGAGTATGTAGTATCAGGAGTATGAATATCAAGAATATCAGGAATATCTGGTGAGAAATGAATTTGGTAGAGTATCGGTATCAAAACATTCCTATCTTGATTTTTAGTAAAAATAACTCCTTTTTATTAGGGCAGCATAGAGATCCTTTAGGGTGCTGCCACCCGTCCAAAAAGGTGTAAACTCGCGGCTGTTGTTAGGGTTGGTATATTAAAAACTGTATTTTTAGTATTTAATTTTATTTTATGAGAATCATTATGAGCAATGTATGCATATAATTTCTTTGTTATGCATGAATGTCTGATATTCTCTATAGTATTTAATCTAGTGTGTAGAGTACGACTTACACACAGAAGATTAGATTTTAGGTTCTTACAGAATATAAGTTTTATATTCACAGTTTAGATGGAAATGGACATACTATCGGTACGATTGTGGCACAGAGTTTTAGTACGCCTGTCTTGGTTACGGGGAACAGCTAATAGCATCGTCTATTGTTCCGGCTCTCTGTGCCAGTACACTTTGTGTGTATTGAACGGAATATTTGGGGTAATTAAATTTATACTGACTATATAAATTGATTCACACTCCAAGGTTATTATGAATAGTACTTAACCTTTTAATCCTGAAATAATTATTGATTTGTATATATTTAATATTCGTTATTTTGATTTATTAGAGGGTGCGATCTTATACGGGTTTATATTCCCGGTGAGTTGGATAGCGGAATAATTTATATGGCAAATATTAATTATTAACTGAATCCACGTCCCAAAAAATTGGGATTGACGATACCCCCTTAAGGATGCTTATAAGTTTTGACCGGCCAAACCCTGTAGGTGAATTTAATTATCCGACAGTCAAATAAGTTAAGCGGAAGGGCTTAAGGAGTATCAAGATACCGATTAAATTAAATTATCAATAATTAAATTTAATTGGTGGGTAACGAGAATCTTAACGTGGAGAGAAATGGTAAACATTTAATAATAGGAGCTCAATGCAAGAAGATCTTGAGATTATGGGTCAGAGTGCAATTATAGTGCTTTAGTGGTGTGAATTGTAATTCAGTGTTTTATGAAAATTGCAAAAATCACTGCATGTCTTTTCATAATTGCAAAAACCTCTAGTAGGTGTGTGTGGTCCACTAGAAGTTTAACTCATAATTACTTCCCAAGTCCCTGCTGTAGCCCTATATATATGCGGGTAGGCTGAACCAGTTTTGATGATTTGATCATGATTATTATGATATTATTTTTATCTTTCAAGACTTAAATATATCGGGGTACTGTTGGTACGACTTCTCGGAGGATTGTAGCCCACACTACATTCAAGTATCGCGTAAGGGAATACAGTAGAAGGTCTGACAAGAGCTTCAACTCGGAATCAAGTCGTAGTTGAAGATTAGATCGACAAGTGGTATTCATCTAAATTAATTGTGGTTGCACGGGTTTTATTTTGATCGTTCTTAGTCAAAAGTTTTATCTGGAGCCTGTTTCAGCGTTTGCCCGCTCAGTTAATTTTTTACCAAAAATCGTTTACAAAAATAATGATCTTAGCAGTATTACCTCCAACAAATTGGTATCAGAGCCGTTTTATTTTTTGTTTAAAATTATCGGGGGTCGGGTAATTTTAGAACTATCACTAACTTTGTTTGCAGACGTTCTAATTCTAGTTTTATGATTATCCTTTATTTTCATATTTGATTTAATGCATGGATGATGATTTAATTATTTTTTAATCACGGGATTGACCGCGATAGATTAATTGATTGTGAACTCTACGGAGGCATATGATCAATGTAAATATTATTGTTTTTTGATTTCTAATTCTTAGTTTTTTCTTGATTTTATGTAATCGAAAAAAAAAGAATGAAGAACAAGTGGAAGAACGAAGGTGGCGGCAACCGACGATGGTTGGCGGCGGCAATTAGTTTTTTTTATTGCTTTGCAATATTTTTTTTCTTCAGTTTTTTTTTTCGGGATAAAAAAAATGGGCCAAGCGCCGCAGCATCAAGCCGCCGGCGCAACTCCAGTAACAGTGGTTTTCTTCCCAAGCCGCCGGTTTCCAAATAAGCGCCCAATCCAGTGGTTTCCCAATAAGGCCATCAAATAAAGCAATAGCAAACAGTCCCAAACTGCAGCATATCCAAAACAGTAGCAGCACACAGCGTTGCAGCAAAGAAGAACAGTGCAGCGTTAATTCCAAAAGTGGTTTTATGTCCCAAGCAACAGCTTGGGGCAGATTCCTCATAACACAGTGCTCCGGTTTTTTCTTCTGTATTCCAAAGCAATACAATAACGCAATAGTGGCGAAAAATTCAACAAAAATCAAGTGAAAAACCAAGTGGCGCTGTTGCGGATTCCAAACACAGCAGGCTGTTTTCAAACACAGCAATTTTTTTGGTGGGTGTTTAATTCCAGGCGCAAACTGAGCACGGTTTTGAAGCACACTTCAGCGCAATTCCAGGCACACGTTTTGGATCAAGATTGGGGCAGCGGTGATGCTGTTTTTGTTGTGTTCCTAAATTGATATAATTTAATATTAATGAGTCATGATACAAATAGGATACAGGAAGCTTATTTTTCACCAGAAATTTGAAATTCTTTAGAGTTTTAATCGAATCATAAAATTGTGATGTTTTTTTTATTATATCTTAAATTTAATTTTTTATTAACTGCATGGATGAGATATATATTGGTTTTATTTATCATGCTAATTTAATAAATTCGAATATTCGGTTTTAATTAAAATATTTTGTAATGAGAAATAAAATTAAATTTTTTTAATTAATTAATTTTAATTAAATGAAAAAATATTAAATATTTTATTTTTTACAAAATATCACGTTTAAGATGATTTTTTAAATCGGATATCTTAAAAAAAATGTGAGAATTAATTCTAAATTTTGAATTAATTAAATAAAAAATAGTTAATCGAAATAAATTATTACTTTTCAAAAAATGTGAAACCAAAATAAAATAAATAAATACTTTTAATTACTACCTTAACTGAAAAGCTAGAGAAAAAACTGTACATTTATTAAATTTTATTTGTTATGTATTTAAACACGAAAAGATGATTTGATAAATCAAAATCTTTGGAATCGTGTACACGAAAATATATTTGATCCTTTCAGATTGTGTGGCTTTCGAAATTAATAAATTTATTTTAATTAAATAGATTTTTATAACCCTAAAAAATGTTTTAAAAATTTAAGTGGAAGAGAAAATTTATTCACAGATAAATCATACGGTTTCTATCACCAGTTTGTAAGCGATACAATTAAACCATGCGTGTCGGCAGTAAGGCCTTCCTCCCCTACTGTAGGGACCTGGGGAGTAATTATGAATTAGACTTCCAGTGGAACATAAACACTTGTTAGAGGTTTCTGCAATTTTGGAAAGACATGCAGCGATTTTTGCAATTTTCATAAAATATTGAATTACAGTTCATACCACTTAAGAACTATAATTGCACCTGACCCAAATCTCAAGATCTTCTTGCATTGAGCCCATGTTATTAAATGCATACCATTTCTCCCACATTAATATTTTCGATACCCGCCAACTAAATTTAATTACTGACAATTTAATTTAATCGTCATATTGATATTCCTTAAGCCATTCCGCTTAACTTATTTGACCGCCGAATAATTAAATTCACCTACAGAGTTTGGCCTGATGAAAACTTATAAGTATCCTTAAGGGGGTATCGTCAATCCCGATTTTTAGGACGTGAATTCCGTCAATAATTAATATTTAGCATATAAATATTACCGCTATCTAACTCACCGAAAATATGGACTCATATAAGATCGTACTCTCTAATGAATCAAAACAACGAATATTAAATATATGCAAATCAAGAATTATTTCAAGATTAAGAGAATAAGTACTATTCATAATAATCTTAGGGTGTGGATCAATTTATATAGTCAGTATAAAATTAATTACCCAAAAAGTCCCGTTCAATACACACAAAGTGTATTGGCACAGAGAGTCGGAACAATAGATAATGCTATTATCTGTTTTCTGTAACCAAGACAGGCTTACTAAAACTCTGTGCCACAGTCGTACCGATGGTATGTCCATTTCTTTCTAGACTGTGAACATAAAACTTAGATTATCTAAGAACCTAAAATCTGATCTTCTGTGTGTAAGTCGTACTCTACACACCAGATTAAATAATATACAGAATATCAGACATCCATGCATAACAAAGAAATAATATGCATACATTGCTCATAAAGATTCTCATAAAATAAAAAATTAATTTTATTAAATAAAATTAAATACTAAAAACATAGTTTTTAGTATACCAACCCTAACATCCTCCCACTTATACTCAAAACTATGCTTCCATACATCTGACAAGAGGTATTCATCTAAATTAACTTTGGTTGTACAAGTTTTATTTTAATCGTTCTTAGTCAAAAGTTTTATCCGGAGCCTGTTTCGGTGTTTACCCGTTCAGTTAATTTTTTACCAAAAATTGTTTACAAAAATAATAATCTTGACAGTATTACCTCCAACAGCTGTGTCCTTGTACCTAGAAGACATGAATTTTAATATACAAACCGAGATGGTCGTGACCTTCAAAGGTGACGGCCTATTATAAGATCACAAATGGATAATAGCGGTGAGGAATGAAGATCACGGCATGTTCAAGGATCACAAAAAGGTGGCGGCTGTTAAGGCAAGGACGCGGCCTGGTGTAGGAACATGGAAAAGGTGGCAGCCTGAGGATTAGGCATGTTGTGGTCTGAAGGTTTTTGAAGGAATGAGTGGTTTCTTGGGTTTTTGAGTTGAATTCTTGACATTGCTTGCTTGGGGGAGTTGTTCGAGCATAATTCCATATTTTTATCATTGGGGAGCATTCGAGACTGGTGCCTAAGGTTTGACTAGGTCAAATTGGGGTGTCTATAGTTACCCCTCTTTGACAGAGCTTGCAACAATTCGTGGTGTAAGTAAATGTTAAAACTCTAGAGATAAATCATTTGATCAAGCCGCCAATCTTAGGCACAAACAAAACATAGAAAAAAGAGTGGTCCAACTTGAATTTCCATCGAGCTTTCTACGTACTCTATTGCAAGGGATCAGACAAGTCGTAGTTCGCGGGGCAATGGCTATGATGCAAGTAGGCTAATCTTGATGCATGGTCGATACAATACAATCTAAACAAGTACAATGCAAACATACAAAATTTAAGGTCACAATGTGGACCGAAGATCATCAAGAATCAATTTTAGGTCATGAATGAGATCAGGGAATCACTTTAAGGTCATGAGGAGGACCGAAAGGTTAAGGGTAGTTTTAGGTTGTGTAGGGACCAAAAAGTCAGTTTAAAGTTGTGAGGAAGACCAAAGAGTCAATTTAAGGTTATGAGGACGACTGAGGAATCGGGGATCAATTTTAGGTCATGAATAGGATCGATGAGTCAGTTTAAGATCGTGAAGAGGACCGGGATAGTCAGTTTAAGATCATGAGAAGGACCAGAGAGATAGATATCAATTTTGGGCCATGAAGAGGACCGAAGAGTCAGTTTAAGGTCATGAGAACCAAGGAAATAGATATTAGTTTTAGGTTATAAAAGGATCGAAAAGTTATTTTAAGGTCATGAGGAGGACTGACAAGGTAGATATCAATTTTAGGTCTTGAACGGACCGACGAGTCAATTTAAGGTGATGAGGAGGACCGAGGAGATAAATATTAATTTTAGGTCATGAAGAGGACCGACAAGATAGAAATCTATGGCCTATCTCCTATAAACCTCAAAAAGGGGCTAAAATAGGGAATAAGGGTTTCCATATGCTTCAGGATTGATACACAAGGGGGAATCAACAAAAACGTTATGGTTGCCGCTTTTGGATGTCGTGGTAGTACCAAATAACCTAAGGGTTATGGCAGCCTGGAGGTTTGGATGTAGCGGCCGTTACAAACATTTTAAATTAGGCACAACTGTGAGAAAGGAAGATCGCGGCCTAGCTCAGATGTTGTGGCCATTACATTTTAAGGAAGCGGACTTAGCGGCCAGGAAGCCGATGAAAGGTTATGGGTCTAGGGTTGTTCAAAAACTTCTTTTGCGAGAATCAGAAAAAATCTCTCCTCCTTTCATCTTTCTCACTCTTTCAACTCTCTCATCTCTCTGTTGACTCTCATCTCTCTCTCTCTCGGCTTTCTCTCGACTCTCATCATGTTTATGCTCTCGCTTTTCCTGCTCCTATACTTCGTAGTGGTTAGAGGCGGTTTCGGGTTCATCGACGAGGATGCCAGAGGTGGTGGTGGCGGTATGGTAGGTAGTGGAGGCGGCGCAAGTGGTGGCGTGGCCGAAGGTGGTGTAGGTGGCAATGAAGGCGCCATAGGGGTGTAGGCGGTGGAGACGGTGGTGGTGATGGAGGTGATGCTTTTATCTTAGATGGGGACGCCACACTAGGTATGCCCGACCACTTCGACCCTGCCATGTACGTCTCCTTTTTCCATTGCTTGACAAAGTTTGGGATGAAGCAGTTCATCTTTCCATATGTGGTTACGGAGCGCGAGCTTCTTCTTCAGCACCGTGAGGAGTACCTCTCGGTTGTGAACCTCCTGATAAACTTTCTTCTAAAACTTGTTTTGATATGGACATGTATGCATATTAAGTTGAATTGATCATCTTTAAAGTTATTGGATTAGGTTGACTTGACTTGGAATTGGATTCGAATCGGATTGAATTTTGGATTTGAGTTTGAACTAAACTTGAGTTGGATTGAGATAGAAACCGTGTTGTATTGAATTGAAAAATGAGTTTAAACCGAATTGAAACTAAGTTGATTTGGGATTGAAATTAAGATTGAGTGAATGATTTTGAAATGATTTTAAATTAGTCTTGAAGTTGAGTTTGAGTTGAATGTTGATTTGAAGTTGAGGTTGAATTTGAGTAGGTTGAATCAGACCTTGGGATTGAAGTTGAGAAATTGCATTGAATTGAATTTGATTTGGAACATTTTAGATATTAAAACTAGGACCAGATTTGAGCTTTGTCCTTTGAGTGAAGTTTGGATCAAATGTAGTTGTTTTGGAATTCATTTGTGAGTTGAAAATGAGTTGAACAGGTTTTAAAATTTTGAAGATGAATCAAGACCGAACGAGATTTAGAATTGAGAATGAATTTGAGATTTGAAACGAATTTGGTTTTGCCTCTTAGAGTTTAGATTATATGAAATTGAGTTCGAATTTTGATCGTGTGGATGACAGTTTTCATTGTTTTAGTCGATTTAGAGAACTCTTGAATTACCTTGAATGTTGGGATTATCTCACGTAACATTTATTAGACTAAACATATAATGGATGTTGGTTGCATGGTTTTGGGTTTGTGTACGCAAAGAGAAATTTTAAAATGAAGGCCATTGATCTACTTATTTTGGTTTAAAAGTTTGAGTTCGTTTTTCATGCTT
>JAOTRH010034637.1:0-20726 GCA_034768845.1 Heliamphora exappendiculata
AAGAGGCAAATTCATAGAAACAACTCATTATTCTCATATGTTTCGATACATTTCGATCCATTTTGGTGTGTTTCAATATGTTTTGATATGTTTCAATGGAAACTTCAATGGAAATATTGAAATTTTGATATTCAAACGCGACTGATACAATAGAGTGCATGCATGTGATGCCTCGATAAGCATGATGATTGAAAATTCTTTATGTTACGTTTTGGTTTCAAAGGGAACATAATTGTTTCAACAGTTACAATGGAAACGAAGCGAAATGAAAATTTGTTCCTTAATCTAATCATTGTTGCACCACATTATACTTGTTACTGCTGATTAAGACTGCACCACTCCAAACCCACAATTGGTCGCCAGATTTATATTTACACATTGCACATATGCAAATCAAGTTCATGTTTGAGTAGAAAGTAAACAAAGATGTTCGTTTTGCTAAATACAATTGTTGGTTCTTTGATCAAGTTTTGAATGTCTTTCTAGTTAGATCATTCCTGCATTCTAGATATCAAGTCTTTAGTTCTATGAGTTATATCATCTTCAATTTGTCTATTTTTATTAGTAATCAAATCAAGATAGCAAAACTATTTTCTAGTATTTGTGGCTCTCAATTTTTACTTTCTCGACATTCCTACTTGTATCGTTACTAAATGTACATTCCATATGGTAGCCATATCGGTTAGTTGTGAGGACTTCCTTGCTGCCACTTCTCCTTGACCATTTATTTTTATTCCTACTTGTTTTAAATCCTTTGACTTCAACATTTCTCTCTAAATTTCTTATAATTAGCCCTATTTTAGTTTTGTTTACTAAGATAATATAATCTACGAACAACATATGTCGTGAAATATCATTTTGAATAGGTCTAGTCAACTCATCCATAAGTAACAAAAGATAAGGATTCAAAGTTGACCCTTGTTTAGAATTTTTCAACAACCACCATATTATATCTCTAAGCACTCTATCATGTGTATTTTCAAAGTCTATGCAAATCATACGAAGATCTCTCTTCTTTTGTTAGCAAATTTTTTTAGTTAGTATTTTACTTATGTAGTTGATCTAGCAATTATAAGTCCAAACTAATTTATCTGACATTGTTGTTACTTGTTACCATTTTTAAGTAACGCTTAGTCACTCTCTCCCATAATTTCATTATGTGGATCATTAATTTAATAACTCATAGTTGTTGCAATTTTATACATCTCTTTTATTTTTATTTGAAGGTACTAAATACTTTTTCTCCACTCCAGGAATTTTTTGTCATTATAATTTTATTAAATAAATTTGTTAACTAAGACACTTCATCTTCTCTTAGAATTTTCACACCTCAATAGGAACTATGCAGACCTAAGGCCTTTTATATATAATTTGATAAATATATGCCTTCGATAATATATACATGCATATACGTATGTCTTCCTCTCCATCAAAATCCCTTGCAATTTTATCATTAAAAATAATGCATTATTATTTTTTAAACTTTTACAACATATTGGTCATGGAACATCATGATTTCTAAGTGTTGATTTTGTTGATTGGTAGAGGAATATGTGGGCGTGTTGTCCCGGCTCTGAATTGAAATGTCATTCTTTTAAGCTATTTCAAAGAAGAGAGTAACTGTGGTTAATTTCAATTCACTTATGATAAACTGGGAAAAATGAAATATACCTATTAAAAATGCATTGTTGAGAAATAGCAAATAATTCACTTATGTTGAGTATGCTAACATCCCCCTTATAATGATTTCGTTGATTAGTTAGTTGTCCTTTAGAACTTATTGCTCTGTCTCATTATGCTTTTATGAACTGTTTTCTTGAAGAAAAAAAAGTTGATAAGCTTTATGCTTCTATAAACTCTTCAAACTTATTTTCTCTATTTTTTTACAATGTGGGTGTGGCAGGAAGAGCTTGACTGGAATGAGATGTTGATAAAGCGTTACATAGGGAGAGAGGTAATTTGATACGACCAGGGCTTCAATTTTCTGAGGATTTTATGAATGTCAAATCTATATTTTTATTTTGTAAGATAGAACACAAAAGCTTCTAATAGCTTTGATATTTCCCCGGTGCGATGATGGAAGTACTCTATTTGCATGCCTTGAATAGGTTTGTGTGTAGTTATGACATTGTGGCACAGATTGGCACACTTCCGGAAAAACTTAGCTATCAGCCCATGGTGCTATGCAGTGTAGAACCATGGGGTTTTTTGGGGGGCCCAAACCAAAAGTATTAACACGAGTAATTGCAAATAGTTTATACTTGGAAGCTTTGAAAGAATTTACATCAATCACAAATGGGATGAAAATTTGATAATTGAAGTATTTATGTATTAGTGATGGTTTAATACAAATATATACGTATATAGCTATAAATGTATACATATACAAAAATGCACAAGAAAAAGCTGCGTACATAGTTATAAATGTATACATACGCAAAAATGCATAAGAAAAGGCTATAGAGTTTGTTACAATCATGCTCCACATCGATCAAAATAAAGGACTTTCCATTTGTATATAAACCACTTGGACACCCTCTTCTTATAAGTCGGTTTTCATGGGTAACTTCTATCCAGGGTTCTATAACATTTGGTATCAGGGAACATGTTACATACCCTTATAGATGGAACTCACCCTTGAAGACCAGTTTAAAAGGGGAGGGTGCCGAAGCGGCTTATATATACATGGAAAGACCCTTATTTTAATCAATGTGGGATAGGATTGTAACATAATCTCATACTCGAATAAACTGCATTCAATTCCACACTTGGCATGGTGGCTGCTCTCTTGTCAAAGTCACATGGGGGGCAACCTACAAGATGTTGGATTAAGACAATTTATTTGTCGAATACGATAGGTGAGTGATGCTGTCAAAAGAGAAAGGCTACTATTGGGTCAGTATTGATAGAGTGGGGCTGCCGAACGTTGGTTGCGGAGCGTGGTAGTATGTTACGCTCTTGTCCCATATCGATTAAAATAAAAAAATTTCCATGTGTATATAAGCCATTTGGGTACCCTTACCTTGTAAGCCAGTTTCTAGGGGTGAGTTCTACGCAAGGGTATGTAACAGAGTTAGATTATCTCATATGTTCATGTATAATACATACATATGTTGAACTATTTAGATTTTGGAGTGGGAAGACAAACATTAGTCATTAGGATGAATGTTCTTCAAATGTGCAGAGAGGTTGAGTTGCTTAAGAATAAATTAGGAATGAGGTAAAAACATATGACTGAGGCAAAGAGAGATGTTCAATGATCGTTCGGAGAACTGAAGAGGGTGTGTGGGAGATTGAGGTTACGGGGTAAGATAAGGTAAATAGAGTGTTGGTGCCTTATTAATAACAAGGCAGGTTCTTTGAGATGGGGGCTGGAAAAGTTTGGTCTGTAACCCGGAAGCTAAAGTTAGTGCAGGATGGGTTTAGAGTAGCCCAGCTTCTTTGAGTGCTTTCTCAGGACAAGGAGGAAGAAAAAGGATGATACCTGATCATTTTTGGAGGTCTATGATACATGAAGTCGGGTACGGGCTTTGGGTGCGAGTATATATTGAAGTATTAGATTCATCTAGTTTCCATGTTTAATGATACACGGATACTTAAGAACACCCGCATACAACACTAACAAACCCTACACAATTTGCACTCAATGCAAAGACTTTTCCTTTCTTTTTCCATGCAAATTTGATTCACGTCTACTTACCACACACATTATTTGGATATTCAATGTGCTTACAAGCACCAGATCAAAATAGTAGGGGTGAACTCAATCACTTTACTTGTATTTGTTGGAAGACCCATTCACTGCCACAAGCGCTCTGTCCTCTACATTTGCTGCTCCCTTTTGCTTCCATGACTGACACTCCTATGGTCAAAGCTCCGATGCTCCTTCCTCTCAGTTTTCAGAGTAATTATTTTCTCTTGGTTTGCTGACCTTCCTTTATAACATCGTGTTTCCAAAGACTAGTATATACATATGTATCATGTTTGTATCAGTCCCTTGTGTAGAGGACTCTGAGTTTTGGATGGAGAGGGTTGAAATGACGCAAAAGCCCTTAAAAGCCACCTCATGTACGTCCCACTTGCCACTTTCAGTAAACCTTAAAATGACAAATAGACAGAAGGATGATATTGTAAATTGACTCAAAGTGTGAGGGGTCACTATTACATTGGAAGTCAAGGTTGCAAAGTGAGATTTTGGAAAAGTGTGGGGATGAAAAGTTTAATGAACTTATATATATATATATATTTGTGTGTGTGTGTACATGAATTCATCTACAAAAACTAGTATAGAATGACATAGGAGTCACCGAATGTTTGGGAACAAGACAGGATTCAATTGGTTTATGTGCTAAAAAGTGAAATTTGGAAATCAAATGTACAGGAAAAAATACTAGTCTAGCTTTTATTGGAATGTGGAATAGTTGGCCTCCATTGTTGGAAATGCTAAAGGGAAAACCAAAAAAAAAAGTGGGTTCAGATGGCAAAGGCAGGCATGATTTTAGTTGTAGCTCCATAGAACAGAATGGTAAAACAAGATTGTAGCAAGTCCCAAATAATTGGGATAAGGCTTTGTTGAGTTTGATTGGATTGAGTTGCCCTCCATTATCTATAGGACAATTCTCAATTTCTCTTCTAGTTATCCACAAGCAAATGCTGAAGCTTGTGAAATGCCCGTGCTTGTCTGCGTGCACAGACGAATGCGTGAAATTCATGTAAATGCATGCAAGTTAAATGTGTCACTATTGATGTCGTCACATCATCCTAGCAATGTTGTTTTTGGTCTTCAGCCATAAACCTATATATTTTAGGATTATAATCCTTGTGCCCTGGTATTGTATTTGGCAGGCGTTATGGCTTCATCGCCGCTTCCTCTCCCTTAGTTGGATAAAGAATTTTGCTAGCGATATTCGTGATGTGTCCCAACATTCTGATCATAAAGATACCCTAAGTCATGAGATTGGAATCTTCATGGGTATCGAAGTGGAACTCTTTCACTCCTGCTCAACTATTCCGCATAGTGAGTTCGAAGATTTCCAAGCCCATGCTGCATTTTCTGCAACTTACATTTTGTGGTTGATGAAGGTAATAGACTTTTCTTTAGTATTCTTCGAGTGTTGAAATAAATAATTTAGCTTATAGCTTAATTCAGCAAAAAGTAGGGAAAATCCAAAGGAGTTTGCTTGTACCTTTTTTGGTTGTAACTTTTAATTTTAAATCAACAAATACAATTTTGTTGCTCGAAGTTATAAGTTTACGGCTATAACAAACATTTGTAATTTCTTTTTACAGCCATAATTTCATCTTTGTAGCTATAATTCATAAGTTTATAGTTTCATTTAGATCAAACACCGTCTACAAGTTTTTAGTTAATATTTGGACACTTCCTTAATTGGTTATTCCTTTATGCACATCAGCAAATCTCATTGTCTCTGGGAATCGACATTGAAGAGAAGTTACCGGTACGGGAGCTGAAGACAGTTATAAAGAAGGTATGCCCAGAAAAGACCGTTCTTTGGAATTATTTCCTTGATATGCATGAAAACACATAAACCATTGTGAGGAGAATTGAACTTTTTCAAGTGGTTTCCTTGTTTACCCAAGTTGACAGGGTAATGTACCCATTGGATATTGACGAGTTCTGATCATGTGTATAAATAATGAATTTATAACACTTTAAATTTATTGTGTAGTTTCCTATGTGTTTTTTTTTAATTTAATTATCAATTTGGATTATGATAATTAGATATGTCACGACCCAAACTCGAGCTAAATCTCAAGTCAAAGCTTACAGGAACTATAATCATTAATAACTTTCCAAAATACATGCATGCTACAATATGATGTTTAAAAAAAAATTTCCTTTCATTTATGCATTCAAAAGATTCAAAACAAATAAACCAAGTTCAACAGTTTATTTACAAAATCACATAAGAATATGTGACAACATATATTCAACTTAAAGCCCTTATATCAATTACATTCATCTACTTGATTTTTATGTACAAATGTAACAAAACAAAAAAAAACACTAGATCTTTCCTCTAGCCCTTCCAAAATACACCATTCACCTTGTTATTACTCATGATCTTTAAAACCTCAAATAGTTTAATACACGTACGTGAGCCGGAGCTCGTAAGATAAAAACTAATCTAAATGTTATGCATGATTTGTGAGGCGTGATAGGTGTAACTGAAATAAAAATACAACTTTTAACAAATTGTTATTTGTTCACATACATACACACCCACGCACATCAATTTATTCTATTCAATCATTCGTTTTCTATCGCGTTAACTCTTTATTTCATTATTCTCATTCATTGAGCTTTTTTTAAAACATTTCATTCTTTCACTTTATCCATATTACTTTCTCATTATTCGATCTCCCACAAAATTGTATCACATTGCCCAGTTTCTCACACAATCGTATTACAACCAATGAACCGGCGTCAGATACAGCGTATAGAAATATCGTCCCATTTGCTCCTAACAGGCTACGCGAAGTTGTTGTGGAATGAGTTGCTCTATAACTTATCATGACACAATCATCACATTTCGAAGGTTAACCCGTGGGCATATGGTTCACATCTTGGACAAGGTTTCGATTTTTTACCGCGGAGCTGTGCAAGCCCAACTTCATTCATATTAATCTATACTCGGTTCATTATTCGTTAATATTATTACTTTTACAATTCGGGAGTCCATCTCCACAACCATTTCTTCTCCCAATCATTTTCATATATTATCATTTCTATTTCAAATTTCAAGTTTCTTTTCTCATTTCCAAATCATATTTTGTTTTAGTATTCAATCTCTTTTTTCAAGTCATATCCATCATAAACTACACAATTTCTCATAATTCACATTTTTTTCATCAATTTCATAAAGCACCAATAACACAATATTAATTCAATCAAAATCATGCTATTTGAAGAAAATAAAATATACCCATCATATGCATATAAACAAGTTTGAAACTTATGTTTTCCTTATAAATGCTTTCGAATTTTAAATGATAACCATGGCATATCACAACCCTCAAATACCCATACTTGTTCTTTCTAAACCATCATTGTATGTAAAAAACTTTATTTTATCGTTAAATCCAACCAATCGGTTCAACACATGCTTCCCAACCAAAATGTATTTACCTAGGTGTATCTATAGCCTAAAGAACAAGAAATTTGATAAAAAAAATTCAATGGCTATAAAAATAATATTTTCCAAGACATTTAGCCAAAAATGAGTGAAAAATGGTTAAAATTTTTTGACATACCCTCATTATTTTGGTCATAATTTTTTTTGCAAAATTTTTTTTTATTGTGAAAGTAGTGTCATTGGGAAAGATGACTTTCGAGCCTTCAATTTGAGTATAAAAATAACCCAATTTAGAATTCGGATAGTGAAGATACACTGATTTAAAAAAAATATTTTTAATCAGCAAAAAAATTCACTTGCTAGACCGCTCGAGCTGCCTGGCCTGCAACAAGAAATCGAGACCAACTCAGGACCGCTCGATAGACCGCTCGATAGATCGCTCGAGCGATCCTTCGAGCCGTCCCGCACCAAAAATTAATTTTTTTGTAAATTTTGAAGCCAATACTCATTCAAACCCATTAATCCAACTCATTTAAATACTCAACCATATTTTCAACCCTAAAACATTGAATTTTGAGTATCATAAACCTTTTTTATACAATAAATTTTTAAAAATTATAGTTAATCATTTCTCAAAAACTCCAAGTTTCATAAAATCCAATTCAACTCACACACACCTATTAATTTTTCAATCATGCATGATATCAACTAGATTTTACTCCTATAGCCAAAATATCAACACAAAAAATAAGAAATAATTTAAATTTTACCTCAAATTGCACAAAAAAAAAACTTCAAAATTCTTCCAATCCTCCCCCCCTAGGGTTTTGATGGTAAGAGTTCTTAACTCTTTGGTGCTTAGATCTTTCACTCTCTTGCTCTAAAGTTTGAGTTCTTCCCTTGTGATTCTCAATCAAGCTCCAATCTTCAATTTCGAATGAGGAAGGCGGGTTATCACAATCTCCCTTTGTTAGCTTTCACTTTTAGCTCCAAATCTTTCAATTGTTGTAGGGAAATCAAGGCTGAGATGAGGTTACTCTCTCACGGAGAAAGAAGAAGAAAAAAAAGGAGGGAACGAGGCTTGAGGGTGCCAACGGGAATCAGTGAGGGAGAAGAAAGCTCTCAATGTGGAAGATGCCAGAAGGTATGGTGGTAAAGTTTTCTGGTTTTCTTGCGACCTATTTGGGTGTCTGTTGCTGTTTTTTAGCAGATATTTTAATATTTTTCTTGCATTGAAAGTTGGGTCCGAACGTTTTTCATGGATTCTGTTTTTTTTGTTTGGGGACAAAAAAACAACTTAAAAAGCTAATTAAAAAGTTATTTTTGAGAAGTATTATTTTGGTTCTTCTAAGCCGTAACATATAAATATTTAGTGTCTATTAAAACACAAGTTACAAGGTTTAAAAAAATTTAAGTACCAAATCTATTATCTGATTCTGGTCGAATTTGTGGTTACTAGGTGCTGTTCGTTTTAACAAAAAGTATCTCTTTAGTAAAATATTTTTTATGTAAAATATGTTTATAAAAAAAGTACTTTTTTCATTTTTATTTTTTAGTGTTTGATGACACATGAAAAATATTTTTAAATAATTTTTTTAATTATTAGATTGAAGTAAGATATTTTTACAGTAAAATTATAGAAAATATCTAGATCTGGTCCGACGCCTTTTTTTGGAAAAGTTTTTCTTATGGCTTTTTTGTTACTTTTTTGTTTCCTTTTTGGACTTTTTATTTTTTAATTAATTTTTTTTTGACTCATCATGGCTTAAAGTGACTTTTTAAGGCATTTTTCTTTTTGTCTTACATGAGTTTTTTTTTATTTATTGATTAGTTTCTTTACTTTTTTGGTTTTTTCACCAGAGAAATTTAAAATTAAAGAATCAATATTTAAATTAACGTAAAAAAGTTATATAAAAAAACCTTAAAAGAGCTATTCCAAATAGTAGTCACCACAGTTGTTAGCTTATGTATCTTTATTTTAGAAATTAACAAAAAAATTAAAAATTTAGGAAGGGTCAAACTTAAGACAAGTCTATTATAAAATAGAAAATAACTTAATATTTTCATTTTATGATATAAATATTTTATTAAAAAAATATTTTCTGATTTTTTATTAACTGAATAGTGAAAAATATATAAAATATTTTATCAAAAATTATTTTATTAAAAAATATTTTTTATTAAAACAAACAAATCTTAATGCACAAATATTGACCTGCACCGCTATAACTTAATCACCATGCCCAACCCAAGCACCCCCATGCCCCCACTCGCCACACTAACACCACTTTCATGTCACAAACACCACCACTCCTACCTCCATGGTCACCATAGCCCCACCAGCATTTCACTGCCACTACAACCCAGAAATGATACATTGAAACACCCAAAGCAGTGAAATTTTTATGCTTAAAACCCAGACTGCACTACCACCACCACAAAACACATCACCACGTACATTTGTGCCCACACAACCAACACTGCCACCACCATCATGCCACCATCTATTAGTCACCGTTATCTAAATCACCATCTTTCGCCACAACCACCACCACCACCACCACCATCAGTTCGTGGCATTTGCTACATTTTTACCTTCACCACCTCTATAGCCTTACTATCATATAATGTTTATTCTTTTTATATATATTACCTTCATTGTCATTTATCTACCATCATCATATCATTATTAATATCGACGCCGCTACAACCACTCCCTCCAACATCACTACACCATTAACTTTTTGACCACTACTGCCGCTGCCACTAACATTTTATTCACGTCCACCATTGTTCTCCTATCATAATTGCACCACCACCACCATCTCACTGGCACTATATACAAATTGAAAGAAAATAATAATAATATAGTGTATATTTCAACTTTATATATATATATATATATATATATATATATATAAAACTAATTATTTTAGTTCTACACATGACCATGCCCCTTCAGGCATTGAATAATCGCTCAAGAGAGGGAGCTTGGACCATTTGGATATCGGAGGAGATAAGCTCCACTCCATGATAGAATATGCCACCTTTGTAATTGCGAAGGATACCATGCATGATACCTATTGTAGTTCGGCTCCTTTTTGATTTTTGAGAATTGATATTTCCATTTCTCCCTTATAATGTTTAATTTGGATTCACTTAGATAATCTAAATCATTCATAGCATAAACCATGATGATAAGATATTTATGCAAAAATCAAATTAATAAGGATTTAATACCCTAATAATCAAATCACATTAATACTTATATATATATAGTGAAATTCATCACGTATTGTTTATAAAAAGTATGTGATCGATCATATGGCTACTAATTTCATATTAACTTGATTTTTTACATGAAAATAATTTCAACAGAGTCTACAATAAGGATTCAAATTATCGAGATAAGTCCAACTTAATTGCCATAAGCGAGGAATGGAGAGAATTGGAGATGAGCTATACTTTCTTTTTGGATGTGAGTTTCTAAATACACACATTTTTCTACTAAGTATATTTTGTTAGAAAAAAATAGGATTTCAAGAACTAGTGATAATGCATACGGATTATACAAAAAAATCGAAAATTTAATTGAACTCTACATAATGGAACAAGGGTTATACCTTCGAGATCTCTATAATTTGATCTCGTCTCAGTATACAAACAAAAAACTGCTGAATGAACGTGGACCGAAGTTGTTGAATGCACGCGATTCTAACACGTCTGCACTTCAAGTCTTCTATCGTATTTTTATGTACTTGATCACGAACAGAAGGTGGAATCTAATTTTTTTGATCTAAAATCTTTATCTCGGCCGCTACTATATTTTGATATGATGAGAGAAAATAAAAAACAACTAGAGGGTTAAGTTGCAAAACGAAACTTAAATTATAATCGAAAGAAACCTAAGAAGTAAATATACCCGAGCTTTTATCCAAAATGAAACCCTAATTCGAACCCTATATATATAAATTATAACGAATTATAATTGCACTCTCGACTTTATCTCAAATTTTATTTTGAGCTCAATGTTATTAAATACTTATTTTTCTCTCCACGTTAAGATTACATTTACCAATCGATCGATTAAATTAAATTACTAGTAATTTTATTTAATTGACTGATTATAGTACTTTTAAGACTTTCTAATTAACTTATTTTATATGTTGGGTAAAAAATTCACCTACAGTATTTGACATAATCAAAACTTATAAATTTTTCTAATGATGCATCATTAATTCCTTTATTGGAAGGTGAATTTTATTAGTAATTAATATTTAAAATACACGTAATGTCGTTATTCAATTTATCGAGCTTATTGACTTATAAAAGAGTTTATTCTTTTATGAATCAAAATAATAAATATTAAATATATGTGCTTGTTAAATATTTTGAGAATAAGAATGTAATAACTCATAATAACTATGGGATATTAGTTGTTTTATACAATTAATATAAAAATAATTATTCCAAGATGATCTTATTTAATACACACTAAATGTACTGGCATGGTGAGTTAGAATTATACTATTCTTTATAATTTAGATAAATTTACTAAAATATTATACTACACTCACAAATAGTGTCTTCAATTTCATCTAAAATTGTGAATAAAAAAATTATATTTCACAAATATCAGAGACAACAAAAAAAAAAAACTAATAATTTTATTGGAGTCTTGCCAACATGACTTTTGGGACAATTTTAGCATTTATAATTTTAAGAAAGGAAATCTTGAAATTAGGGTAACAAATTTAAAAGTGGGGCCCACCCAAACCCGAAAGAAAAGGGGCAGGAACCCCCCATAATTCGGTTCTTTCTCTCTCTCTTTCTCTCTCTTCTTTTCCGCCCTTTTCTCTACCTCTTTTCTTTCTCTATATGTATACATATTATACGGGTGTATACAGGTTCGATCATAAGGGATTTTCACGATACCGAAGAAGGAAATATTGACATATGCAACGGGGCTTCGATTTCAACCGATTATTTTTCGGATCCGATCACTTTGGGCTTTTTGGTCTTCCTCTTCCCTCTATGTTGATGGAGCTTAATGGTAGGTTTTCTTATGTCTTGGTTTAATATATTTTGGAATGAATGTTATTTTATATTTTGGGTAAGCTGGGATTCTAAGGTTTTGTAAAAATTTCTTTTTTTGAACAAATGTCTAAATCTTGATGAATTATGAATTTCTTTTTTTATGTTTTAAATAGTGAGATTATGTGATGGAGATGTGACATGCAAATCTAATTTGCAAGCTATGATGAAATGGGTAAACTAGGGTTTTATCAAAAAATTTGAAAAGAAATCATATATTTTGAACTTATTGCGGAATTGAGCACGTAATCTAAGTGATAAAATGATTTTAAATCATTTTGAGATATTTATAAAATTTGCATTAGATATACATAGGTATAAAGTATACAGTAGAGAAATGAGTCACTATTTTTAATATAAAAATTGGAGTAATTATGAGAATATTTTTATGAATGTAACGTGGGATGTTTTAAAGAAATTTGAAAATGAAATGGGTGAGTATTATCATGTCCCTAAAACCCAAGAATTTTATCAAACAAGAGATTTTCATATATTCAATCATATAGAAATGGCCTTATAGCCTTACAATTCGTATTGAGCTTAATTAGAATCCAGGTTCAATAAGAGATCATAATCAAAACATAATGTTACTTTGTCACGAACTATTTTTACATATAGCATTCGTGACCGACCAGTGAGTCAAAACTTACTCGATGCCCTTTTTTTTTTCTTCATTCAGAAAATTTCTTATATATGAATTATAAACGAACTTAGAAATAAACCATTTTCATAAAAATAATTTTTATTTACATATTCTAGATCTCATTCCAAAAACCTCAAGAGATTGCTAACTGTGTAGGACAATGATTACAATCAGTAGGGATATTTTTTAGCAAATTTTTTTTCCTTTTATGCATCATCCCTTGAGACGTTAAAACAATGTATATTAACAAAACTAGTGTAAATTTATTGATATTTGAATTACTAACAGTTTCTCTATTTCAGAATAATATTTGTTGAACGGTTTAACCAGCAATTAGTAAGGAGCGACCATATAATAAGATAATATATAATGGATATGATCATTCTTAACCATTTGGTCATTACTCCACTTTTATTTCATTCACCTCACTAGTATCTTTATCATCCCTTAGCAGTCAAGACGCCGTTTAAATAATCATTCTCATTCTTTAGATCATCACAATTTTACTTTCAGTATTACGATTATCATACCATCATTCCATGTCCCATATTTCATACTGAATGTTAATAAAAAACAGCAATTAACTCAAATATCAGATAACTCACCTGACGTTTGTAGAAAACTATCAATTAATTTTGCTTGTTAATCCCAATCTCGGTAACATGTAAAGAACAATATTAAGTTATTTGCTTATATATTTAAAAAGTTACTCAAATTTTATTTTACGTTTGTATTCTTTCTTTATAATATAATATCTTTAGTTATTCGTTAAATATCATATCTAAAAATTCTCACATTAAAACAATATATAATCTTTATTTTTCTATAAAGGCTATTACTATTTAGAAATAACATAGATTTTATCATTTTATTTTCGTAATAGGTAACTTGCATATATTATTATTTTCTAAAATAATTAATTATTAAAACAATATGCAACTATTATAATTATTTTAAAAAATAACAATAACATGGATTACCTTTACAAGTTTAATTAATAAATTTTATCTTTGATTATAAAGGAGTACTATAGAAATTTATCTTATGTTAAAATGTAGTTAAATTTTATATAAAACAATTCCCTTCTAAAGATTAAATTTCATAGCAAATTTTAATTAAATCCTACAATTTGCAAAAATATTAACTTTAACTGAATAATTTATGTTATTGTTCTCACAAAATCTTGTTATACTTAAAATTTAGTTTAAGTTAAATAAAATGTTAAGAGAATCCTTAACTTTTATATAATATCAAAAATTAGTCAAAACTCTCCTTTTATTTGGATTTCAAATTTTGTTTATAAAATCTCAATTTAAAATACTTAAAACTTTTATCTAAAAAAAATCTAATAAAATTCATTAACTCATAAAAAGTTCGTTAAACTTTTATGTAACAAAGTATTAACTATCATTATCATCATTATTATTATTGTTTGTAAACTAATAAAAATTTTAAACTAATAACTTCAACCACACAATTGGAATCCTAGTGAGCATGCATAAGATATATGCGTGCGAAGGTAAAACAGTGAGAACGTACAGTGGTGGGTTGGAGCCGTTTGGCTCGATTTTTTCGTCAATCTTCGGCGGCTCCGTTCGGGTAATTGGGCAGTCGGTTTCGCCCGCTGTTTCCGGCTATATGTAGATGGCCACGAGGCGGTTTTAGCCGAACTTACGGAGGTAAAAATAGTGTACTGTGGTTGTGGTGGCGGATGTCCAAAGTTGGCACAGAGGAACCAATTTTCCGAAATTTGGTTGAAGAATTGGTTGGTGGCGGCCTCGTCGTGGTTTGGGGTGGTGTTCTGGAGGCGGTAGGTGGCTGAGGCGGTGACTGCTGCGGCGGCTTTGGGTGGTGGTAGGTTTGGTGGTTGCGGCAGTGATGCGGGATGTGCATGGGTGGGTTGCAGTTGGTGTTTGTGTGGTGTGGTGATGGCGCATGGGTTGGTGGTGGTGAGTTGGATGGTGAAGGGGTGGCGTTGTGTGGTGGGTTGGTGGCGGGTGAGGGTGGTACGGGTGCGGGTGAGGGTGGTTCGGAGAGAGAGAGGGAGAGAGGAGAGAGAGACCCAAAGGTGAGAGATTTAGAGAGAAGATGAGATGAGCCGGTGATGGCCGGTGGGGAGGTCGCCGGCGGGGGAAAAACGGCGGCGGCGGAGGAGCCAACGGAGGAGATTGTGGTGGTGGCCGGCGTGGTGGGGTGGCGCAGGTGGTTGGGTTTGACGCAGTGCTGCGTCTTTTTTTTGTTTTTTTTGGCTTCTCTCTCTCTTCTTTTCTAATTTTTAATTTTTCTCTGCTTCTTAATCCCTCCTCTATGTTTTATAACTCCTGGGACTTAGAATTTTAAAATTAATAAGTCTACATGTACTTTTAAAATACATTTTTTTAACTACGTTGGCTTTGCCAACTTAGCCTACTTTAAATAAATTAAAAAAAAAGACCCCAAAACCAACTTAACAAGAATAGCTGAAGGACAAGACTACACTTTTTTTAACTACTCTTACTGAGTTGGTTTTGCCAACTTAACCCACTTGTATAAAAAAAAAAAATCCCAAAAATACACTTTTTTTAACCACTCTTACTGAGTTGGTTTTGCCAACTTAACCCACTTATATAAAAAAAAAAAAAAAGCCCCAAAAATACACTTTTTTTAACTACTCTTACTGAGTTGGTTTTGCCAACTTAGCCCACTTATTAAAATTATAAAAAAAAAAAACCCCAAAACCAACTTAACAAGAATAGCTGATTGGTAGAAATGTTTATTGACTTATTCTTTCAAAATGTTATATATATGTTCAATAGTTGCTGAATGTTTTAAGCGGCAATCTGTGGGGGATTTTGCCACTGAGCATAAAATTAGCTTATGCATTGTTGGAAGTTGACACGTGGTAAGGCGTGTCAATTTTTGGAGATATTTGGTACCATTTTACTTTTCCATATAAAGTTTTTATGTTCATAAATTTTTTTAAAATTTAATATAAACTTTTAATACTATTTTATAAATTATTATATTGACGGAATTGTAACAAAAAAATTTTAATTACATGTTTTTAACTTTCTTGATTATAAAAAATTAGCGAGTTTTGCTCTAAATTTTTTATTTAAATTTTTTTTATAAAATTTTATTAGAAATTACTTTTTAAGACTATCCGCTAATTACTTATATTTTTCTGTCGCATTTGGAAACTAAATTTTACATCATCAGAATTTTCACAAAAAATTCTTCGAACTATAAAATAAAGTTTCAATTCAAAATTTAATCACCCATATCTTAATAGAGGTGAGTTTTTAAGTTACGATTTTAAAATTAATTATACGGTTATGTCTGAAATTATATTTCGAGTTATTTTAAAAATTAATTATTATTTGTATCTTTATTTATTGAGTTGCCAGTTGTCACATACATAGACTCAAATTTTCGAAATTAAATAACAACTCATCTCTTGCCATTAAATTATTAAATCACCTCCAACACTTTAAACAGGTTTTAAACAAACACCGCAAGCCAAAATTCAATAGGATACAACTAAGTAAAAATAAAAATATGATATGTAAAAAAAAAAATTTAAACTATCACCATGATACATAAATAATTCTCCAATCACTCTTGAAAACTCAAGAAAGTACTCTTTCTCATGATTAATTAACATTCAATGTGAATTTTCCCTCTTTTTGACTCTTAACAAGTTTTACAAATCTCACCTTATGTACTTATTAAATGCTGTCTTGCCACTTAGGTAAAAGTACTGTACCAGATATTATTCTCACGAAAACTAATACCGCCACACAGGCTATAGTGCCATAAAAGTTAAATACGTCACACATGCTAAATATGCTAGGCAAGCTAGTCAATTAACAATTTCACACTGTTAATATCGTCATATAGGCTAAATATGCCACACATACCACATACGCCACACAGGTTAGTGAATTAAAAATTTTACATTGCTAATATCGCCGCACAGGCTAGATATGCAATACAGGCTAGATATGCCTTACAAGCTAAATACGCCTCACCGGCTAAATTTCACAATCTCACATTTACACAAATTCACTATTACACATAGTATTCACATCAATATAACTTATGTACAAAATTCTTAAATTCATTTATGAGATTATACCCTTTTTATCAATTACCCCCAACCTCAACATTTGTTGATAACCAAATTCCAATTTTATCAATACTATCACCATTTTATCAATACTATCACCATCTCACATCCAACTCACAAAATTCAAGTCACGTGAACCATCCACGAAAATCCTTTCACACGAAAATTCACAAAGATAGATCAAATTCAAAAGGAAAAACCTTTAAGAAAACCAGCTTTACATCTATTGTTCCAAATAAAACCATTTTCTTCAAAACGATTTTCAAAAAGAGATTAAATCATTGAAAAAAAGACTCACGAAATTTCAATTTGAATACAAAGGAGTATCGGGGCGGAGCCTAGATGAAAAGACACTTTTATACCAAGAAAGCAAAGTTTTAACCCGACCCAGGTGAGTTTGCAGACTCAGGACCGCTCAGGCGGCCACCTGGCAGAGCTAAAACCCCTTCATCCCACACGAACAGTCAACCATCCGAGAGCACACCAAAAAAACATATTTTAACTACAAAATTTTCACAACTCACACTTTTCTTTCAAAGAGGAATTTTAGAGTATAAAACATGCATAAAATCCACTTTCAACTAGGGGTGTAAAAATAGCCCGAAATCCGAGGGGAGCCCAAAGCCCGTCACTATGCAGGTCCGGCTCGGCCCGAGTCGACCATACTGTTCATTTTTCGGCCCTGGGCCGCACCCCTCAAACCCGTGGGCTGGCCCGGGTCGACACGAGGCCCACCCACCCAAAAGCTCACCCGAATGCCCGACCCTAGGCCCGTAAAAAGCTCCCCCCAACGATCAGTTTTTCAAAATGGACAGCTCAGATCAATTGTCATCTAAAATCGACGACCCAAAATTTTTTACCGTTGAGCCCAGCCCGGCCCGAGCCCAGCCAACGGCTAGTTTTTTTTTTTTTTAAAATACAATTTTTTTTTCTATAAATAGGGGTGCATATTTGATAATTTCATCTAAACATCTCTCTTCTCTCTACTCTCTTCTTTTTAATTTTTCTCTCTAATTACTCGGTGATATTCTGCTTCGGTGCAATTGTTAACAAATCAATGAGTGAAGATCAAGATCAAAATACAAATCGATCGAGATTAAGATTAAAGATCGAAATTTCTTAATTCGGTTTGCTTTATTTTCTGTAATTTAATTTATTTATTGCAATATTTAATTAAATTTTGAATATATTTTTTAAAATTTTAATTAATTTTTTTTAAAAATTAAATTTTATTTTATTTTTTATTTTTTAAAATTCTAGTCTCTATTCTCTAAAAAAAATTAATTTATTTGTTACAATTTAAATTATACTCTCTAAGAAAATTAAAATTTTTTTAATTTAATTTATTTGTTGCAATATTTAATTAAATCTTGAATACATTTTTTTAAATTCTAATTAATTTTTTTTAAAACTAAATTTTATTTCATTTTTAATTTTTTTAAATTCTAGTATCTATTATTTAATTTATCAATTTCTCTTTAAGATTTTTATAATTTTTTTCTATCGATGGATCCAAATATTTTTACCGTTGATGAGAAAGAAGATGTTTTTACATTTTTACCTAGTGGTTCTAATTCCACTCCCCTTGCTTCTACTTCCAATTCACCCACTGTTTTATCAACATTTGCACATGTATCTGTACCTGTATCTGTAGGTTCATCTAACAAAAAAAATTTAAAATGTGTGAGAATGTTTTTAAAAAAAATAATGATGGCACCATTACTGTTAAAGAAAAATATAAAATTTATAATGAATTACTTTCGGGTCACACATGGAGTGGCACTAGTCACTTACGTAGATATTCTAATAGTCACCGTAAAAATTCAACTCTTAATCTCACTTCACAAATGCAGATAGGTAGGAATGCAACTGGTAATATTATTAATTTTTTGTGGAACAAACTCGCGCGCAAAATTTTATTGTTGATTATATAATAAAATAAGAACAACCATTTTCAATGAGTGAACAACAGGCATTTGAAGAAATGATACAAATCGAATTTGTTCCACAATTTTAACGTTTTTCTAGAAATATTACAAGAAATAAAGTTTTAAATAGATTTGATAAAATTAAAACCGAGTTGATGGATTTATTTATAAATTTAAAAGAAAAAATTAGTTTAACTTCTGATTTATGAACTGCAAAAAATGCTCAAGAATTTCAATATATTACAGCACATTTTATAGATAATGATTAAAATTTATGTAAAAGAATTTTTTCATTTAAAACTATAGAATTTTTCTATACCAGTCATTCTTTAGGTATAGTTATTAAGTAAGAATTAGTTTCGTGGAGCATGGCATCAAAAATATTTGCTATTAATTTAGATAATATTTTTTATAATAATAAATGTGTTAATTATTTAAAACGTAATTTACATCTTTCATTATCTGGTTCTTTATTTAATGTTCGTTATTCCGTATATATTTTAAATTTAATTGTGAAAAAAAAATTTAAATATTACAATGAATCTTTTGAACGAGTTATGTTAACAATAAGATATATAAATAGTAATGCCAGAGAGTTGATCTGTATATAAAAATATGTCAATAAGAAAATATAAAATGTAAAAAATTACAATATGATATAGACATTATGTGGAACTTGACATATAATATGTTACAATTAGCAATAAAATAAAAAATAATAATTAATTTATTTTTTAAAATGAATACAGAAACTAATTTTTCTTCACCAATGCCTAGTGATTGGGATAATTTAAATGTATATAAAAAATTGTATAAAATTTTTGATCAAGCAACAAAATTATTTTCTTTTATTTACACTCCTACTACTCTATTAGTTTTACTGCAATTAAAATAAATTACCGTAATATTTGATGAATTTTTAATCCATCCAAATTATTATTAAATGATATTTAGTATAAAAAATAAATTTGATAAATATTATAATAAAATAACACATATTTTTGGAATAATTTGCATACTAGATCATAGGAGTAAAAATATTTGTTTGCAATATTTTTTAGAAAATATTTATAGTAATACAAACAAACTTGAACCAATAAATGAAATACTTAAATATTTATATGATAAATATAAAACGCATATAATACCATAATCAACACAACCCGCAATTAGGACTTCATCTCGAAGTCATAACGACGATTAGTCTATAATAAAAAATATGCAATTTTCTGAGATTCATGGGAGTTCTATCACAGAACTCCAACGTTATTTTAATGCTGTAGAAAATTTAGATGAAAATAATTTTGATATTTTAGATTACTAAAAACAGCACGAGATATCGTGGCCAGTATTGGTCGTGATAGCTCGCGATATATTTGCTATTCCTGTCTCTACAGTTACTTTGGAGTCAGCTTTCAGTGCAGGTGGACTGGTACTTAACAAGGCCAGATTCAGACTCACTCTAGAGATGGTCCAAGTATTGATGATTACACGAGACACACTTTACGCATCGAATAGGTATCAAGAAATGAACGAGAAGAAAAGACTCGAAGCGCACATAGAATCTATCACCTCTTGAACGCTTGAACAATTATTAGGTTCAAATTGATTTTTTAAATTATTTGTTGCATATATAAATATTATTTTTTATATTTGTAATTTTACATTTTATTTGTCATGTATTTTAAATAAAGAATAATGCAAATGATTGTTAGGCTTGTATGTACCAACCTAATTGGGATGTACTTGACCTATAATGTGTAAAATTATTCATATTTAATTTTTGATTAATAAAATTTATATCGCATTTTATTATTTTAATTGTTCAAATTTATTACATTTAATTGTTCAACTTA